>JANHFT010002001.1:38550-55771 GCA_032467955.1 Pseudoxenodon macrops | reverse complement strand
GGGAGGGCAAAAAATAGGCCTACCGGAAGTCTGGAAACAGCCTGTTTCTAGCCTGCAGAGGCTTCAGGGAGGCCTGCTAGGCCCAAAATGGGGTCTAGGGGGGAGGGTTGCATGCCCATGTGTAGGGGCGGGGCAGCACGGAGGGGTCACACATATGCACAGGGGGGCACGCCTTTGGCACCCGAGGAAAAAAAGGTTAGCCATCACTGCTGTAGGACCTTCCCTACCAACTTTGACAGGCAAACCACTAGAATATAAACTGACAACAAACTGCACTCCTTATTAAAACTGATGATGTTACCTAGTTTAAGTAATGAAACATCTGCAAGAAAACAAGGTCAGAGAACACCAAGGACCCTTCATGTCACATGGAATGTACATGGGTAGCATTTACTAAAGAAATGAACATCACAGATTTTACAATATATATATTTATGTCCTACATTAGAGACAAAGACAACAAAAGTAGAAAACAGAATTTGTAACCTGTTTTTAATTCAGGTAACACCTAGGAAAGTGATGGCGAACCTATGGCATGTGTGCCGCAGGTGGCACGCGGAGCCATTTATGAGGCCACGCGAGGAGTTGTCCTGTCAGCCACAGCGTGCTTGCGTGCGCTGGCCAGCTGATTTTCAGTCTTTATTTTCAGCCGTTTTTCACCCTCCGGAGGATTCAGGAGTTTTTAGGGAAGCCTCCGGAGGGTGAAAAATGGCACAAGGGGCAAACCGGAAGTCCCATTAGGCCGTTTTTCACCCTCTGGAGGCTTCAAGGAAACCTGAACCCTCTGGAGGGCGAAAAAGGCCCAATTCGGGGGGCGCATGGGAGGGGGCGCATACACAATGCAGTGTGCATGGGGGTAGTTGTGTGCTGGCACAATCCACTGCACTACCATTTTTGGCACGCAAGAACAAAAAGGTTAGCCATCACTGACCTAGGAAAAAAGTGTGTTATTGAGAGAGGTGGGGACAAGAAAAGCCAGCGGTAGCAGAAACAAATGAAAGCATTGCTGTTAAGAAACAGATTATAAACAGAGCACATGGAAAGATAATGGCAGAAGAGGTTTGAATAAACAGATGGACAAGAGATTATATGAAAATATGTGGCTGCAGAAGAAGTAAATACAGAACTGAGGAAAAATGAAATGGGAGGAAGAAAGGCTTCTTTCTAATTTTAGCTACAGAAAATGTCGACAAAACAGTAGAACATTCAATGGTAAAAGAATTAATATACATTTTAATTGAAGCAGTGGAAGAAAAAAGTGTGGAATATTGTAAAGAAGATAGAATATTAGTCATAGAAAGTAGAACAGCCAGCCATAGTGCTTGAGAATATGGACATGACCACACAATAACATTACAAATTTTAAACGGAATTATTTTTTCTTGGTTTTTTTTTTTTAAAGAATTGCTTACAGTTCCAAAAGAACTCATTTCTCAAAAGGATGTTGAGAAATCACTTTAAGTAAAAACAGAAGAAAAAGATGAAGTTGTTACTAAAGTCAGGAAAGAAGGAAGATAAAGTTGATGAAGAGACAGAAATATTAAGTAAAATTATTACGTTAAGGAAATAAAAATATGGCTAGAATAGAAGAAAGGTGTAAAAAACTGACTCAGGATATGCTAAGAATTGGCAAAAGCAGTATGGACAGGATATTAAAGAAGTTCAACTTTATCTTGCTTAGGCAAGATAAAATTACTGAATCACAAACCTGAGAACTACATCCAAGTTGTTAGTCTGTACTTTGGATTTCATGGTACAAAGCTATGCATGTGGGCAGATATGTATATCTGTCAGAAGGGATTGGAAAATGTAAACCTATAGCATTCCCACATCTCTTGTCAAATTGGAGGAAAGAGGAATCTAGAGAAAGAAGAAACTCAGACGTGTAAACCAGAACAGGATATCAGTGGTGGGAAATAAAATTGCAGAAAAATATAAAATAAAATAAAAAAAACAAGTGGAAATTTTAAAATTTCTTGATACTTTATTTGCATATAACATTACAATATTCTCTTTACATCCTGGAAGGATAAAAGTGTTATACTTGGGGTGGAGAGGGATGCAGAAAAGAAGACATGATGAAAGGATATTTTGCTATAAATAAATAAATAAATAGTTAACTAATGACCCAACAGGAACCTTAAGCTAGGCTTAGAGAAGATAAACAGAGGGAGGAGTTAGGGCAGAGCACAAAGTGTGATAAGAAAAAGAAGTACTTGCATTTCCAAAACAAAAATTAGTAGCCTTTACAACAAGCTAAACTTTAATTCTGTAATTAAGCACAGTCTTTCTCTTTAAAATGAAACAATTTATCATATTCTACACCACCAATTCATGAACTTTTATTAATAAATAAAGTTTTTAGTTGATACGCTTTTGGAAAACAGAATACAATTTCATCTTTTCACACCTATGTTTCATACCCATGGAAAAGAAACTAATGTTCTAGAAAAAAAGTGGTCACTTCAATATAGGATCAAATTTCAGTATATGAAATATACCGGAGCTATATCAGATTTTTGATAAGAAGAGATTAAAATACTTCTGATCAAATCTTTGTTTTAATACATGGATACACTGCTCATTTTTCCAAACAGCAAGTTGTATTAGTCTAGGAAATTCTGATTTTAAGTACTTCAAAATAAAGTTGCTGGAATTAAAAATGTAATACGTATTTGTCACCATATGGTAAACAACTTCTCCCATCTTCCATATCTAATGAAATACATTTTCCTACTGTACATAATTACTACTGTAGAAACAAAAAAATCCCATCTTTCACTGCATCTGATTTATACATCACAAGCCTTTGCAAAAATTGTATGTTCTCTGCCCACATAATATAAAACAAAATCAAATGCAATACAGACATTGAGACTTCTTCCCAATTCATACTCTCTGAAAATTTTGTACTGGACAACAGATGGAAAACAAATGCAGATAATCCAATTTAGGTTATATGCTACTCATTGTTTAATTGTATTGTAAGTTAAATTAATTTGTTAAAATTAATATTTTAATATTTATCCTGGAGCTGAACTTTTGTTTAATTAAAGATTCTAATATTTGGAATAATTTGAATTCAAAATATATTGGCATTGAATCTACTGTACATTGTAACACAAAGATTTATTGGTGTCTGTCATCTCAAAATATACCAGAAATAGATTTGACATGCCAGATGATTGTCCAGTAAACCAACAATCTTTCATTTGTCCATGACCAAATGTTCCAAGAATGCCACAATGCAAACATAAGCTTTTTAAGTTCAATTGTTAACAAAGATGGTTGTCTAATTGGTAAAATTGTTGGCTCAGGTTCATTCACTTCAATTTATTCATTCATGGATTTCACTAGTGACACTTTCACTGCTTTTGCCCCATATCCTCAAAAAGATTGTTGTGAGGATGAAAGGAAATATGTTTTGTTAAAGAGAGAATAAACACAATACTAATATTTAAAAACAACAATGATTTTGCAAAAATACAAAAACGTTGGTATTAATGTGTGCTTAGCCATTGTTTGAGAATATACCATATGACTGGTCAGTTAAAGTTGTCTTTTTTAACCAGACAATTCACTCTAATCAGCAATCATCCAGCATAGAATGGATATGAGATTCTGACCACTGGAATACATAGTCACTACTTTGCTCCAGAGTTTGCTACTAGGAAAGCATCTTTCTGCCACTGGCAGAAGGAATACAAAGACTCTGAAGTGCTTAACATCAGGAAATATTACTGCTTTATAATGAAGTATTGGATTAGAGTAGAGAGTAGAGAGAACCAGGTTTATTGTTCATTTATTTATTTAATTTTTATCTTGGCATAACCTCACAACTCTCAGTGTGTCACAGTAAAAGCAACAACAAAGGAATTAAAGCAATATAAAGAATCAAAGAAGAATTAAATGGAATTAAAACAACACAAAGTAACTGTACAAACAATATACAATCCAAATTGCAAAAACAAAACAAAAGTGGGAAGGAAAAAAATAATAGGATCAACAAGACTTGATCTAAAAGCCTCTTTAAAAGGTTTCATAACTTTCATAACTTTCTAAAAGCTACCATGAAAAGGGACAGTTTGATTTCAACGAAGAGCCCATTTCATAGTGATGGTGCTTCTACAGTGAAGCAGCCACCTTCTAACTTCATCTTCCTGGCATCATGAAAGGATGGCACAACAAACATGATATAATGGGTCATTCCAATAAGTGCCAAACCTTGACATTGGTGATTCCAGAAGGTGCCAAGCCATGATATACTTTATAGGTGAACAAAACCAGCTCAAGCTCACAATCAGTCCAAGCCATACACCGAGTTAAGTGATCCTTAGCAGTGCAGGTGTTAAGGTAGTGTTCTTACCTTTGTCCTGACAAGATTTTAATATAATCGGATGCATTTCATTCAAACATTCTGGCTCGAGATAATCCACTCACTATTGAGGACACGGCTTCATCATGGAGCCTCCTCCTCCTCCTTGTGGAAAGCAAATAGCTGAGATGCATAAAGAGGGATTAACCCAGTATCTGTTGAACAGACTAGTACAGAAGTATTTTACTTTCCTATCCTTGAGCTGTTCTTCCACAGCTATTCTGCTTTCAACAGTAAGGCTTTCTGATGCGTTCAAATCATATTTGTCAGATCTCTAAGCTGATTCTTGGTTTATAGACCTAGATCAGCTGGGAAGCAAATGACCAACAGAAGTAATAGGGGAAGTGGAAAAGAGGGATGATGCTGTCCATACACCTGTCACCTATTGTTTGGACTGCTTTTGTTTGCATATAGATTTTGTGCTCTTCTGGATAGCAATGAACCAGTATCAAAAAGCAGCCCAACTATCAATGGAATGCTTGCAATAGCAATAGCATTTAGACTTATATATCACTTCACAGTGCTTACAGCCCTCTCTAAGCAGTTTACAGAGTCATCATATTGCCCCCAACAATCTGGGTCCTCAATCTGAATGCTCATGTTAAAAAACCCTGCAAAACCAGAATGAATTCTGACAATTTCTAAACCTTCCAACCTGGCCCTCAGTTCAAACTCATCCCCTTCTGCTGTGGTTGATTTATGAAGTGTTATGGGTAATAAGATATTAGTGGCATTATTCATGACAGGAAACCCTAAATATCCATTTATGTACCATGTAATTTAAGAGACTTTGTGTCACATATTTTAAAATAATATAAGGTCTTTCTCGTTATATGCAAACTATATTAGCTTGGAATATTCATCTTGTGCTTTGTGGGTTTTTTTAAGCAGCAAGAAATAGCGGAACAAATGTATAGTATGTTTCACAAACAATGTTTACATTTAGAGAATATATATAGAAGATGGTATACTTTAACCAGAGATGTCAGGAATAAAAAAAATCCAACCTCCCTTTCATTTTAAAAACAATAGTAAACTACCAGCAGAGGGAGCTCCAGTGCCACTGTGCCATATAATCTGTCCTGTATCATTAGATGTGATACTGAAATGATAATCCTAAAATTAATGTAACTTTAATGGAAAGGCAAAGGGAAGAATATAAACAAATGGAGGTCAGTTATTATTAATGCTAAAAATCAAAAATTTACCATAAATATTTTGTCTAGAGATGCAGAAACATTAGCATATTTTAAGAAATAAATGAAAATTCAGAAAAAAGGTTTGTGATTTCTGACAAGCCATAACACAGGTAGTAATTTAAAGCATTTATATTGGATTATCCTGAGCATAACACGGACAACAGGATGATGATCTGGTCAGCAAAAGAAGTTGAGACAGAAACTGTTTATTTCTCTTTATGAAATGATTAATATTGATTTTTGATGTGTCTATACATTTTTTTCATACTTTATAAAGAATAAAAATGCTAAGTTTTGCTGAAGAAGTACTATTCATTAGATTCTAATTTATTTCTGAAATTGCAGATAGTTGTGCTTATTCTACTTGACTGAAATCACCATTAGCACCTTACACTTTACACAATTATTGTAGCCTTGAATCTGCAAAGACCAAAAAGAATCATTTCTGTTATCATCTGTTTCACCATACTCAGTTTGGAAGTGCTGCACTTAGCTTAATCAAGGCTAATATTAAATAACATGAATGGATGTGGGGAAAAACAAGAGAGTATAGAAAACTTGAGTGAATTATAAAGAGACCCAAGAAACAAAGAAAATTGTGATTGATAAGTATCTAGTTAGAAAAAGGATATGTGGTTTTAAATATAGCATTTAGTTTAAGTATAAATCTATTTCATATTAACATGTAGAAAAGAAATAAAAAGGATGATTAATTTTATTTTTGTAGTGAAAAACTACAATTAGCAATTTATGCAAAGGTAATGAGAGGTTCAATCCATTATTCAGATCAGATAGTTTATTATAGTCATAATTGTAAAAAATCATGACTCCAACCCACAATAAATTCTTAGCAGGTAGTCAATTGACTGAAAACATTTATACAGGATTATGTTAACAATAACTTTCCTGAGCAAATTTTAAAATGCATTGGGAATAAAATAAATAACTTGTCAAATAAGTTGTCAATCATTTGTCTCCACACATCACAAAATTAAAATATATTAAAAATTTAGCCATTTTAAAAGTGACATCATTTGAATCTGTGAAAGAATTGCGATATAAAATCTATCTGATCTGTCAGGAACTATACTAAGAACTGAAGCTATATAAAGCAATACATTTCATCATATACTGGACATTATAGCAGCAGATGAGAGACAGATTCAACTGCTTCTAATGACAAAAGCAAAACCTTTCAGCAAAGGGAATATATCAGTATCTTGCCTCTAGTAAGGCTGAAGCACCGAATTGAGCTACGGTGAAATTTTTTATCATGATTTTATATCAAATTTTGATACCAAAATATGAAGAATTTTAGCCAGGATGAATTTTATTTAGGTTTTCTTTTTGAAAACAAAAAGGAAAAGGTGTTTAGCATTCTCTATAAATCAGTATCTGTTATTTGTTATATTCTAATTTCTTTAGTCTGGAAACGTTCAAAGATGTAAGGCGAATGTAAACATATCACTATTGATTGGTATCTTAAATTCTTGAGTGATGGTATCCAGGAGAAACTGCGCTATGATGTCCTCAGAACAGGATGTCCATTTAAGCAATATAGTAGAACCTTTTAGTAACATTCTGGAAATGTCTGTGTAAAGCTTTTTAACAACAATACAGAGTGTTTTTTCTGGACTGTTCCTACAGCTTTAGAGTTTAATATATAACTATAGCATTATTTAGTGCTATAATTTCCATCTGAGTATTAACCAGGCCAGGGATGGGTTCCAAACTTACCTTTGCCAGCTGTGCGCACATGCATGCACAGTAAAAAAAAGCCCCAAAATTTTTTAAAAGGGCGAAAATGAGATGGCAACCCATGCAACTCGGTTTCTGCGCATGTGCAGAAGAAAAAAAATCAGGAAAAAAATTTCCCACCAAAAAACATGTTGTCGCCCACAGAGCAATAGAACCGGCTCCATGACGTCACCACCGGCCTACTACCTACTCGGCAGAACCGGTCCAAACCGGTAGGAACCCACCTCTGAACCAGGCCCTATTCCACTTAGTTTCTAAGCCCAGAGTGTAGGTCAGTCACTGTTACTTGTGGAGACAACTTCATAACCAAATCAAATAATTTATTACTTGCTTCCTTGCTCACAGAACAACCTTAATGTTGCTGGGAAACTGAACAATTAAAATGCACTGATTTAAAAATGAGGATAAATTGTTTTGATATCTGCCAATTTCTTCTTTATTCTTTATAATTGGATAGCCAGGGCCTAAGCTGTTTAGCGCTTTAAAGTTTAATACTACCATCATGTTATGTTGTGTGTCGTAAATATATTACTGTATCAAGGTAGATGTTTCAGTATAAACATATAATTCAGACATGAGTGAGCAGTTACCAGTTGTATCTGGATTAGGCTAATATTTATGATTTTTAAAACTCTGGTCCTTATTGTAAATATTAGGGTAAAATTATTTTAATCTATGTTAATTCTATGAAATAGATGCTAATTTAATTATCTTATTGTATCAGAACAATTAGCTATAGATTTTTAGCGATATTATAATAGCAGATTATTTTTTTAAAGTGGTTTAGAAGTGTCTACACCTTACAGTTGTTTCTATATTAATCTTACTATTTATTGAATTGCTGTACCAGAAATACTTAATTGACAATAATTCCACAAAAGGACTAATAAAAATTTACCCCTTAAAGTTATTTATAAATGAGCAAAGTACTGTAAGAGTAATCTTAGAAAGTATTTTGTGTCCTCAAATAAAAAATATTTTAATGCTTTCATTTCAGTGACACATGCATTATCCTTTTTCATCTTTTGATTTTTTTAATGAAGTGTTATTTACTGTATAAGAAAAAGTTTTCTTATAAAGAGTGGCAGCCTTATTTTGTTCTTATTCAATGATTTTTAGCTTCTTTAACTTTAGTTTGATATTAAATAATGGCAACCCTTAAAATAGGAAAGTTCATAAATAGATGAGAAGCTCCAAGGTTCAAACTAAAATAGTTATTTTGTTTGTTCAGCTGCATGTATCATGGTAGGTCTGAGCTCATTGCATATTTGGTATATTTATAAGCCACTCCATTTAAAACTCCATTTATCTTTCATAACTACACATTATTTAGTATTGGTGATCTTTAACAATTGAGAGTGCCTGATTTTTATCAGTGTCAGAATAGTACAAAGGACATTTCTGTAATTATTCTGATAGAAAAAGCACTTCAAAGAAAGACTTCACAACCATTATGATTTCACTGGTTCCACTGTAACTATCTCTAAACTATTTCCCAGATATGGGACTCTTGATAAATCTAACCCATGTGAATACTACAAATTATTCCTTCCTCCCTCCCTCCCATGGCAATAACTGTAGTTCTTACTTTCATTTTCAAAGATCTAGGTCATTTTGGTTTCTTGTAAATGTCAAAAAGGAGTGGAGCGATTACTGAGCCCTGTGGCAGGCCACAAGATAGCAGCCAAGGGCTGGACCTCCCCCTATCAACACTGATATGCACAGGTCTTAGAGTAAGGAGCCGAATCAGCAAAAAATTGTGCCACCAGTCCTGGGGCGGGTTCTAACTTACCTTGCCGCCAGTTTGCTGCCTCCCATGCTGCGTGGGTGCACACATGTGCAGTAGAAAAAAAGCCCAAAAATTCTCCCCCTCCAAAAAAAGGGTGAAAACAAGATGGTGATGCATGCGCAGTGCCGGAAACTCAGCTTCTGTGCATAGGCAGAAGAAAAACAGCCAAAAAATTCAACAAAAAAAACTTCCCAAAAAGTTTTTCAAAAAAAAGATGGCAGCGTCCATGGACCAGAACCGGCTCCGTGACATCACTAGCGGCCTACTACCTACTCGGTAGAACCAGTCCGAACTGGTAGGAACCCACCTCTGCACCAGTCCCAGCCCCCCATAACTGACACAAAAGTATACCATGCTCGATGGTATGAAAAGTCGCTGAGAGTGAGAGTGGCTGCACCACCCCATCCCACTTTTGCACATCAACAAATGTGACTAATGCAATTTCCATTTTGTAACTGGGCCTGAATCCTGAATCCTGCCTGAAAGGGTCCAGATAATCCGTTTCATCTAGGACCTTCTGAAGCTGGCAGGCCACCATTTCCATCACCTTTCCCAAAAAGGAGAAGTTGGAAACTGGACAAAAGTTTAATTTGCACTTAGCATGTGTGAACACTATTCATAAACAACAGTTTGTGATTATGATCGGGGTGGATTGTACTTACCTTTCCTACCGGTTCAGGTTGTGACAGAAGTGTGTGTTTTGCGCATGCATGCTCACTATGCTCGTGCTTGCACCCCCATCACATCCGGGTATTGCCTCAAAAATAACCCTCTGCGCATGCGCAGGAGCCCTTGTGCATGTGCAGAAGGTTATTTTCGAGGCAATTTTCACTGGAAGGACCAATTTTCAGCCAGAGGACTAGTTCTGGGGCGTGTCCAGCTGGCTGTCGCTGCTGGTTCGACGAGCGGGGGGAAATTCCCACTACCAGTTCTAGTGAACCAGTAGGAACCCACCTCTGATTATGGTTATATGAAATAACAGTTTTCATTTATTCATGACCAGTGATTAAAGAAGCTGTGGCCTACTGCAATCCTCTCTGGGCAGATGTTCAATTCATTTAGTTTATTTTTTTATTTGGTATATTTATGTGGCCACCCAACTCAAATAATACTTTAAGTTCCTTTGAAATTATTGTTGTTGGAGAATAATAGCTCTCATACTAAGAACAAAGTTCCAATAAGATTAATTATTTTCCACAACCATTTTTAATTCCATATGTCTGAATGATTAGCTATCATGGGATTTTCAGCACTGGAAATTGAAGAGCAAAACAGGCTGGGAAATGCTGGAATAAAAGTTTAAAACGTTTTAATTCCTTTTTCTCTTTTGCAAACCATCTCTTATTATTAAGTAGGCTTCCCCAAACTATTCAGACAATCTAGGCATCTAAATTGGGGCTTGATAGAAAAAAGAGGATGAAATAATACTTTTCATGAATTTTATGACTTCCTTTACATTCCTATAAAGACTGATTGACTTTAGCTTCAGGTTCCTTCAGAATCACTACAGGACCACTTATTCCTATAAAATTGAACTATCTGATATGTTATTCATTATATTTGTTATCAATAATACTCATTTTCAGAGTATTATTATTGGTATTAGTATTAGTATTATCAGTAAGTAAGGAAAACAGGGAAACAGCCAGCCCTGGGAGTTTTTGAAAAGCTGGGCTCAGCATATTATTACCTCACCCTCATTAAAATCCTGTTAAGTTTTGACATTCATGCCTGTATAAGATAAGTTTCAATGTTTGTTTTTAATGTTACTACATGGATAATACTGGAATTTAAATACAACTTTGTTGTATTTTATAATATAGAATAGTCCAATTTAAAAATACATTTAAAGTAAAATATATATTTCACATTGTCATGGCTTTGAATCAATCAGTTTTAAGGAATCTCTTTTAAAATTTTTGCAGTTTTTTAAAATGAAATTTTCATGTGAGTCAAACATGGCAGTATTCTTGGTGGTTTATTCAATTTAAGTACTTATTTGGTTTATTTTGACCCAGGTTTCATAACTGCTTCTGAATTTCCACAATAATCATGTATACTGAATCAGAGGTGGGTTCCTACAGTACCAGTTCAGACCGGTTCTGCTGAGTAGGTAAGAGGCCGCTGGTGAAGTCACGGAGCTGGTTCTCATCCGTGTTTCTTGCAATCTTTTTTTGAATTTTTTTTTTTTAATTGTTTGAATTGTTTTCAGTTTTTCCCCCCAATGCGCATGCGCAGAAGCCGAATTTCCAGCACTGCGCATGTGTCGTCATCTTTTTTTTGGCCTTTTTTCTTTTGGGGAATTTTTTGGATTTTTTTTCTACTGCGCATGCACGCGCCCACGAGGCGCACCCACGCAGCGTGGGAGGCAGCAAACCGGCGGCGAGGTAAGTTAGAACCCACCCCTGTACTGAATGCATAACAGAATGCATTCAGCAAGAGTTGGTTACAATCACTCTGCTTTTGAGACATAACTCGGAAGATGGAATATTAATCCATATGATTTAGTCTTATTCTATTATTGTTGCGTTTTAGACTTAAATAAACAAAATGGTTAACATGATTCTGGATCAAATATCATGTTAAAGATGAATATGTTCTCTATGGTATTTGAACTCTATCAAGATACAAGAATTATGCAATTTGGGAACAAAGGGCTGACTAAAAGTTATTATACAGTGGTAGAAAACGGCTATAAATCACGGGTGAAATCCAGCAGGCTCTGACAGCTTCTGGACAACTGGTAGTGGAAATTTTGAATAGTTTGGCGAACCGGTAGCGGAAACTTTGAGTAGTTCGGAGAACAAGCAAATACCACCTCTGGCTAGCCCCAGAGTGGAGTGGGAATGGAGATTTTGCAATATCCTTCCCCCAGGAGTGGGGAGGGAATGGTGATTTTGCAGTATCCTTCCCTTGCCACGCCCACCAAGCCCCGCCCACAGAACCAACTGGTAGCAAAAAAAAATGGATTTCACACTGCTATAAACATATCTGTTAAGCAATTGATTGCTGATATATGGAGTTTATCAACATAAAGATTACTAAGATTGTATTGTTTCTTTAATATTACGTACTGTATGCATCAGTGCTTTTATTTTGTTATTATTTAATATAGTCAAATAAAAATGAAAAGAATATAATATAGGCTGGCATCAAATCGTTTGAAACAATAATAGAGCTTAGTGCAATTTAAATTTTTTTTTTTAAACACTTGGTATTGCAATATATTAGGCCAACTAATATGAATTTAAATGCTGGCTTAATAAATAACATGTTAATTTTTATCAATTTTATTTAATATTTATTACAATGGTATTAACAAACTATGAGGTTCAATTGACTCTAGTAGCATCCACAAGACTAACTAACTTGATTGCAACAGTATTAGAAATGCACTTCATCTGATGGCTATCTGGGCTCAACTTTCGTAAGATTTATGAATTTGTGCTCCATACAGCTAAATTTGATGTTTTTCATTGTGGAGAACAGACAAGTTAGTGGAGGTAGTGAGGAATTTTACACGTCTGTGGTAACAAAAAAGATACAGCTCTGATAAAACATTGAAGGCTATTCATATTATGAAGTGAATGCTTATACCCAGAGGTGGGTTCCTACCAGTTCTAACCGGTTCTATACAACCAGTAGTAACTCCGTGATAACGTCCCGGAGCTGGTTCTGTCGGTGTCTCTGTGGCCACTGCCATCTTGGATTTTGCTTCTGCACATACACAGAAGCTAGTTTTTTACTTTTGCGCGCACGCGCTCAAAGCACAACCCTGAGATAAAAGGCAGTAAGAAGATTCAGAACCCACATCTGTTATACTCTCAATAAAGATGGCTAGTTTTGAAGATGTTACCAGAGTGTGTGTCTATCTAGAATCCGCTATTAGTAATTCAATATTTTAGGCAGAGTAATGAAATTCAGGAATAAGATTGTTTTTTAAATTGTTTTTAATGAAAAAAATACTGTGCGAATAGAATGGCAATATAACAAAGACATTTTAGTTGATTCAAGGAAAACAAGTTTGTGGAGAAAAAGAAGGAAATGAAACATTGAAAATATTTATCTAAGATCAGCTATTTCTTCTAGAAAGTTCACCAAAATATGGATGTAAGACTAAACCATTTTTTCATCACAAACCTAAATAAATTGCCAAAAAGCAAATCCCAACCTGAATTTACTTTCAAGTCATGTGTGTAGGGTTGAAATTCCAACTGACAATCATATAATAAAATTATTTACCTCTTATCTCTGTATTACTTTTCTGTTGTTGTTTTTTTACAAATATTTTCTGATTCTTGATCAGGCCTCGTGTTTAGAAGTAAGACTAATTTAATACTACTGAATTTATTTTAAAGTTATGCGTATTCAGAATCATATACATTTCTATACAAATTCTGGTTTGGACTAATCCTCAGCCTATAATTCTGGAGGGATATGATGTTGGCATAGTTTTCTGTACCTGACATACACATATGTATCATATTACATTTTTGCAGTTTCTGAAGCCTCAGAACAATAGATTTTTATAAAGTAAAACACAAACTTTCTTAAGTTTGTTATTTTACAGCAACATAAGCTTTAACATCACCATGAACAAAACTGGAAAAAAATATTTTCTTCAGTGGCATTTTTGCCTATTCCAATTGATTGTGATGCTACTTTGTGTAAACTACATTGATAATTCAGTTTATGACCAAATCAGAAAGAAAACAGTTCATAGACTGTGTTGACATACTTAATTGTCATTGGTGGAATAGAGTCCTGGCAGTTTGGCTGACAGGCAAAGGAGGGGAAGAATTTTGAGAATTCTTTCTTTAAGTAGCTAATCTTTAACCCTATTTGACTGTATGGGGAAGAAAGATGGAACAAAACTATTGATAAAATTTGCTTTTGAAAATCTTATTAATTTACTTGCATAGAAATGTATGATGATTCTTTTTATTGTACTGTTGAAATAATTGTGTGCTTTTCATGGTCTGAAAAATAGTTTCAGAGCACAAGTTGGATAAATGATCCCTATTCCTTCCAGCATTATAATTCTGATTATTTTGTGGTATTGAAGATACTTTTACAAAAAAGAGAAATGGAAACAAACCGATCCAATATGGTTTGAACATGCTCTTTCTTGGAAACAGGCTGATTCTCACAACACATTGAGCACTGCCTTTAATTAGGGTGTAGTTTCAACCATATGTTGTTTCAAATGTATAGTGACTTTTGTATGAAGCACGAGTGTTAATAGAGATGACTTTATTATTATTTATTCATTTTAATTTGTCAAGCATGTATTAGATAACAGATATAAGTATAAACATGATTATGAATACATGAAATGGATACAAATAAAAGAACAATAGGACAGGGATGATAGACACGCTGGTGTATGCACGCCCCTTTCAGACCTCTTAGGAATGGGGTGAGGTCTACAATAGACAGGCTAAGGTTAAAATTTTGGGGGCTCAGGGGAGAAACCACAGAGTCAGGTAGTACATTCTTACAAAAGACAATAGTCATATATTTCTATATTCTTGTCAGCCTAGATGCATCCAAGAGTCAAGTTCCGTTTGAAAGAGGGTTTTCTATGCCATAAACTAAAATACATAGATTGAAACTTTGCAGTTAATAACTAACAAATTTCACTCTTAGAAAATTGTGGAGTGAGATGATGGTGACCAGGCATGTAAATGTAGTCTCTTTGTGCTTTGTCTTCAGCTATGAAAAATCTTCCCACGCTTGTGCTGTGAAAATCCCCAAGGTACAAGAGCTGCATTTTGCATTTTAGCATGAATAATTTTTCATTATAATGGAGCTAAAAGCACATAAAAATTCCTTTGCCACCGAGATCATGGAAGCAGCAAAAGAAACAGGGCTATTGATAGTTAAATGAAAAGACAAATTGGGGAGGAGGAGAAACAAAGCTTATAAAAATGAAGATTGTTGGGTCAGCAATCTGTATCGGGGTGAGAATGGGGATTCAAAAATTGGACATTCCAAGATCACACAATGGATTAGGGAATCTAAAGGTTCTAGCTTCAGAATATGAAAACCTAGATTGCTAAGAAGCCAAAGTAAATGGCTGCATGGATGTTACTGCAGTTCAGAAATGTATATTGACTGATATCAGGGGTGGGTGGTTAATTTTTTTGCTGCCAGTTCGCTCAGGGTCACGCCTTGTGCACAGCAGCCAAAAAATAGCTTCAGCGCATGCACAGAAGCAAAATCCAAGATGGCGCCGCCTATGGAGACACCGAAGGAACCGGCTCCGTGACATCGTCGGCGAGTTAGGGTTCTATAAACCGGATAGAACCAGTAGAAACCCACCTCTGACTGACATGTCCCCAATATTCCCTACATCATTTCTCAACCTTAGCAATTTTAATGTGCATACTTAAGACTCCCAGGATCCTCCAGCCATGACCTATGCTACCTACCAGTTTGCACTATTCATGCTAATAGCTGTAACCACTCGTTTCACTGCCACTTGAATGCGCAGGCAGCTAATTTAGCCTTGGAACTATCTGATTTTCAAAGCTCACAGCTTGTGGTAGCTCGCCTGACATACTCCATTACTGAGATATGATTGTCAGTAATCAACAGCTGTCTGTACCATGAGAGACCATTTCATTTAACATTATTAATCCATAATTGAATCATTCCATCACGTTATCTCTACAACCAGCATCTGGTTGAATTAAAACCACCTTCATTTGCATTTGTACTATACTGCTAATCAATCCCTGGAGCGTGTATCTGCAATACAGCAATAAACTTAATGCTATAAGAAAATATTAAAATGTTAAGAGTTTAACGATGATTGATCAATGATATTATAGATCCGTATCTCCGGAGGGCAGAATAGAGCTGGTTGCCAAGCACCCAACATATGATCACATGACTGTGGCGGGTTGTCAGTCATCAGAATTGGGACATAAGTACCCTCAAGGGGTTCGCTGTAACTTGAAATGGTTGCTTAAGCCACCAGTCGTAAATTGAGAATTATCTGTATTCAAAATATTCTGAGCGATTGTGACTTTAAAAAACTAATTGGAAATGACCATTTTTGTAGTTTCCAAAATTCTGCTTTTACCCCCATAATAGCACTAAAGCTACCTTATTGATGTTTGTATATATTCTTGCTTTCTTGATCTGACTGACCTAATTGTAGGGAGCTTCACAGTATTTTCCATTGGAAAGTGAACAAACTTTCTTTGAGCTGTATTTTAAGTCCACTTTAGGACATGTGGACTTCCACTCCCAGCATGCTGGCTGGTGAAAGAATCCGGGGATTTGAAGTCTCTACAGGTCTTAAAGTAGCCAAGTTTGAGAAACACTGCCTACTTAGCCAAATGTTTGGTGTTACATGAAGTTGGAGCCTGAGGGAAATGGGGAAGCCTGAGGGAAGTTGGAAATCCTGCAAGGCTGCAGTTGGCCTACAGCAGGCCCACCTCTTTTCCCTGAAACTGTGGGCTTGTATGCCCTTTTTATCAAATTTATATGGCCGCCTATTTAATAGAAATTACTCTGGAAGACCTTGGTGACCATTCATATTTTAATTGTTTAATATTCACCCCAATCCTAAGAGGTCTTTATAAGGGGCGTGCATGAGCACACCAGCGTGCCTACCGTCCCTGTCCTAATATTCCCTTTTATTCATATCCATTCCATGTATTCATAATCATGTTTATACTTATATCTGTTATATAATACATGCTTGACGAAATAAAAAGATTTTAAAAAATTAATTGTCATAGGACACTGAGCTCCCTCTAGTGGCCATTTTTCTGCAGTAGGGAGAATGTCAACTTCATGAAAGACTTTCTACAAGACTGATATCTCCTTTTGCGCACGTGTACACCTACAGAGATTAAGGGAGTGGTTACTTTAGGTTGCAATTTTTCATTGGAAGCTCCTCTAGCAGCAACTGTCCTGGAGGAGACACTCATATGAAGAACGGTTGCAGGAACTGGGTATGTCTAGTTTAATGAAAAGAAGAACTAAGGGAGACATGATAGCAGTGTTTCAATATCTCAGGGGTTGCCACAAAGAAGAGGGAGTCAAACTATTCTCCAAAGCACCTGAGGGTAGGACAAGAAGCAA
>JANHFT010002001.1:17085-36274 GCA_032467955.1 Pseudoxenodon macrops | reverse complement strand
ACGTTGTGCTAATGGCACCTTTGATTCTACACGGGAAAGAACCCGAACAACAAAATACCTACATATATATATATAAACTTGTATTGTATTGTATATATGTACCATATTTTTCGGAGTATGACACACTTCCCCCCCTCCAAAGAGGCTGATAATTTGGGTGTGTCTTATACGCCGAACATAGCTTTTTCAAAGCTTTTTTTCAGATCTAATGAGGCAAGTGAAGAGTGAAGCGATCATTGCAGGCTTTTTTCATTGCTACTCCCTCTGAAGAAGCTTTTTTTCAGCCTTAAGTCTTTGCAGGCTTTTTTCATTGCTTCTCTCTATCAGCTGTGCTTTAGAAACTTTTTTTTCTGTCCTAACCAGGGGATAAAATAATGTGCTGAAGCTAACCAGACTAAGGACGCTAGCCAGATGAATAACTGGTAGGCAGATTTCCCCCCTATTTTCCTCCCCAAAAACTAAGGTGCATCTTATACTCCAAAAAATACGATGTGTATATGTACTTATATACTGTATGTGTATGTATGTATGTATATATATAAACTAAATATCTAATGCTGAGTTTACCCAAACTCTCATTAAGTGACACAATGACATTTAAAAAAAATCTTTTTCAGTGTTCCTGAGCATTTAGTTTGCTCTTTGAAAAATTGGATTGTATCCATTGTTCAGATAGTTATTTTTCAGTTTATGTGTATACTGTAGGCTATAGTTTCCCACAAACAATAAATCTTTTCAGTTACTTACAATAACTGTTTTTCTCCCTTGTAACTGTACACTTTTAGTGAGGCTCTTTATCAGAAACAAATAAAACAGGAGCTGAAATTGTAGTGCCAATCATGAAAAAGAGAGGCAGAGGAGAGGCACTGAAGCCAGGCAATTCTGTGTTATGTCTCTCCCTTGCTTGCACACTTGCTCCTTGACACAGGAAACTACTGAGAAAATTTAAGTGCCATTACTTCTTTTTTGTGCTGTCGTGCAAATGGCTTCACCTGTTTCGTATGCTTGCATGTATGTGCATGAATAAATGGAAGATGCTGTGTATATTTGGATTTGTGGTACTGTACCAGTATCTGACTAGGATTGTCTGTTCAATGGGGCCTTCACTGCACAAGAATGCTTATTCCTACTGATCAGGGACCGAGTTAGAAAGATAGAAAAACAAATTCACAGCTAAAAGGAGATTTGTAATCATCTAAACCTAAAATAATATTTGAAGTCAACCTGTGTAAAATACCTCCAGAGTACTACTTGTTCCATCCAACAACCATGATGATTCCTTCTAATACTAGTAGGTTAAGTACATTTTATCACATATGTCTTACTGTTTTCAAATTTACTGCACCGTGAATCAGTTCTTATAGTACACAAATTCATATCTGGTTATCAAAAAGAAACACATTTTCATTAAGACTTTATTCCAGATATCTCCACACTCCCATGAGATAAAATTAGGAGACTACCACACTGAATATCATATTTTGTTTTAAATAGTTTCTTCTAGATTTTTATAACCGAAAACCATCCAACAGTCCTACACGTCATAGAATCAGATTGAAGAAAGTTAATTAAAGCCATGAAAATCTGCTCATTTGCAAAAGCAAATCCAAGTTATTGGATGTAGGTAACATTTCAATTTATTCTTAATGCTTTGAATGCCAGTATTTCTCTGGGTTTCTAAAGCACTTTCAAAATTACTGTAAGTAAAATCAGACCAGGTGCTGTCTTGGCAGAGAAACATGAAACATTGTGAAAGTACATATCTTACGTTTATTGTTTGTTTGTTTATTTATTTATTTCATTTCTACAGCCATCAATCTCAACAAATGATTCTTGCTACTTTCAATGCAAGTCACATGTTCCATCTATTCACAGAGATAAATGCACTGAATTTTTATTTCACCTTAGTTAAATCACTAAACCAGTTTATGACTCTGTGACAAACTGAGTATTTGTGAGAGGTGGGAAACAAACTTACTTTCTTTCTTCAAGCAGTGCAATTTCTTTTTTGACTTCATAGTATTCTTCTGCTATTTGGCAATGCTGTTTGAACACCTGCATAGATTCCTTTGAGTCATGGCAGGGAGGCAGGGGCTTTATGAACAAACAAAAAAAAAGATATTTAAATTTAAATAGAATTTAAATGGAGATGTCATTTGAACATAAAGAGGAGATACTTTATTTGAAAAGGTTGTGAAAAGGTTTACATTTCTCCTTCTCCCTGGGAAAAAAGATATATGATCTGGCTTTTTATTTAAGGAAAAAGTAATTAACCTTCATTCAGAATAGCATTTTGTGCCTCATTTAACAAAACACAACAAATATTAAATAAGAAGCAATGCAATAACCAAAACAGAAAAAAGAGAAAAACTGAATAAAATAATGTATTACTAGAATTACACTTGACACTATTGCATAGAATTTTGATTTCAAAAGTAGTACTTAATAATTTAGTATGTCAAGTTAGGTGAAGAATTGTGAGTAAAAGTTCACCATGTGGTTTTAAAAAAAGTATTTAATTTAAAAACTGAGCATTCTTCTTTCACTGTATGTTGTTATTTAGAAATGGTCATGTTAAGCATATAGATACCAAATATTATCTGGTCCCATTTTTTATTTTATTTATTTTTTCACATTTTGAACTGCCCACCTGCTTCGCCATAATTTTTGTTTGCCCTATTGCCAGTATGGGCCTCTCATTGCTTCTGGAGGGCAGGAATAGATGGCATCCATCCAGAGTCATTGAGATTCAGATGGCAACAAATTTAATAATAAATTATAGTTTGTTGCATAGTCAGCCAGATGTTCAGGCTGGATTTGGCATTTTTATTCTACCCAAGGACCTGGGATATATAGATATAGAAAGAAGGCAATTGACGGTGTTAAAGAAGATTGTGTCCATGCTGATGGTGTTCAAGTAGTGCCCCAGATGTTTTGGGATTGCATCAAAGATGCCTATTATTTTTCATACTACCTTTGCTTTCTTTTGCCACAGTTTATCTACTTCTATTTGCAGGTCTTTGTATTTCCTCCAGTCTTTGTCTTCTTTTCTGCTATTCCAGATAAAGACTGGAGGAAATACAAAGACTCTGTAGTTACAGGCAGTCTTCAATTAATAACTATTTATGCAGTGACTGGAGTTATGACACTGAAAAAAATGACCTATTGTTTTTCACACTTATGACCATTGTACGTTCCCATGCTCATGTGATCAAAATTTGAATACTTGGCAACTGGCATGTATTTACCAATTTAACAACTGCAGTAATTGACTTAACAACTGTGGTAAGAACAGTCATAAAATGGGACAAAACTCACAATGAGACGACTGTATTAGGCTCAAGCAAGAGAATGCAGGAAGAGGCAGTGAGGGATTTCTCTACGTAAAGACGAAAAGTACAGAAAGAAGGGAGCAGCATCCCAAAGGATAAAGGAGGCATTATTAGACTAAGGCACCAAGGGAATGGCCTTGAGGCATAGATGGAATTGCTACTACAAAAAACTGTCAGATGAAAGCAACCTGAGCCCAGGGCAGAACTGAAACCTGAGGGGGGAAAATCTGATACAAGATTCTCTTCTAGATCTCACAAAGATAAAGGGAGGGAGGGGGAGTGCATTAAGATGTGCATTAAGTGCATTCTGAAAAAGCTTGATGAACAATTCCAAACACATTCAGACTTGCAAGATTCTGAAAGACTTGAGGTATAATAAACTGATTGGAAAAGGGTTATCTAATCTAATATCTAATACAGCAATATTGTTGCTTACTGCAACAATGTAATATTGTTGGCAAGCACCTGTTTTATCATTTTAATAAGTCATTGGCCACATCTTCTACATTCTAAAGTGTGATACCATAATGCCTGCTAGTTTTCAGTTTTTTTATCGTCCCATTTCTTTTTTGTTGCCTTTTGTCATGAAAAAACTCAAGGCAATATACAAACTATTTCTGCCTCTAATTTTATCCACACAACAGTCCTATGAGCTGGTTGGTATTAGGATACATGATTGGTTCCAAATTACCCAGAAAACTCTTTTTGAGTGGGAGCTTGAGATTGCATTCCGAATCCAACACTCTTGTCCCTATGCTACACAACTCTGAGTGCTCAGTTTATCTTCAAACAGAACTTCTAGTCTTGTGCTACGGTAATTTAAATTACATTTAATCAATCATAAATAAGTATCAGCTAGAGGCACATAGTGTAATTATTGCTACTAAAAATGAACCTTTAATCTTCTGAATTTGCCAGACAGAAATGCTATACATCTTGCTAGAGTGTCAGGAAGGCAGCAGCTCTTCTCCTCACAAATGTGCCCTGTGTATGTCAACAGTGTCTTGGAAGGGTTCATTGATTTAGATGAATAACATATTTTACATTCCAATAACAGAATACTTGGGGATGTGATAGAATGATAACATTCATTGCAGTATCTTGAAGCCATCATTCTGAGGTTCCGTTGTAGGCCTATTATTAATAATAAAAACAGTGCCTTAAGTTTTTAATTTTTTTGTACAATAAATACCCACATGCAGACAATTGCTGACTATTGTGGGTTTTTCTATTATGTAGTCATACTGTAGATAAAGGTATTTAAAAGAGATTCACATTGCTGAAATAAATTCTAGTTTTTATACCTACTGGATAGGATCCATAATAATATTCTGTTGGAAGAGGGTAGTTTTAGTAGGAAATTCCATAGTAAACATTAAAATTCATGCTACACAATCACAAGCATGCACAATCCAAGAGTGTTTCAGCTTTACTGAACCTTAATGTAATGTAATTGTGTGGAATGGAAGATGCTATTAACAGAAGAATGCATTGTCTTAGTTTTCTTCTATTATCTCTTCTGTGTCTTGTTTTGTGATAGGCTTAAATCATGACCTGGGGCAAGAGAAGGCCACCATCATGGAGCATGAGATAAAGTTAGGCTACTTGATGAATAAGTGCTCTATGTTTTATAAAGCAAAATCAATTACCGGTATGTGATTTCTAATTTATAAAATACACTATGTGATTTAGGATATTAATATGAGACTGCTTTCCTCCATAGTGTTTTGCTGATATTTGCAGATATCCAAATAGTTTTGTCCTAATTCTGAAAACTATACTTTGCTGCTAGGGAGTTACCAATAGATGATAGTTTCGATTCTCATATTAGATTCTCATGGTGGTTAAGGGAAAAAGGAGAAGTGCAGATACACAGTTGTCTAAAAGGAAGAAGTTTTAAAACCCAGAGAATGACACATTAAGATAAAAAAGGAACACTCTGGGGGGAAAAGCAGGAGCTTTCTTATGGATGATGATTGTAGGCATCTAAGGGTTTAATAGTGGTTAAAACTTGGTTCTGATTGATGTGGAACATTATATCTTAATCCAAGACAAAATATCTAGTGATCCTAAAGTAGATGGATCATGTTTTTTGTACTGCTGAAGGCTTATCTCTTGTTGAGTAGTGACATTCATGAAATATTTGAGGGAGAGACCCAGAAGAAGATTCATGAAGAAAAGTACCATGGGACCTAACATGCCAATTCAGACAGTAAGCCTGTTATGGGTGTGTCACAAGACAGACCAAAGAAAGATCAAAGATTTATTTATAGGAGAGTCATCACTAGATCAGGTCAGATGCTGAGAGACAAATGAACATTTGCCTATAAGTTCTGTAAGTTCTTTTCTTAAGTATTATTCTTAAATCTAGATATGACTAGTTTTACCATTTAATACCACAAAAGAGTATCAGGCAGGAGAGGGATTTGCTTGCAAAAGAATGCAAAACAGTCAAGCCAGAAAAGTGAAATTTGATTGTTCTAATTGAAGTGTAGAACAGCCTGTGCTGTTCTAATTGAAGTGTAGCTGAACTTGCTTCTTGGGGTCTTTTCTGTGAATAAAAAAGGGGGGAAACTGCTCTGGGCACCTGAAGATTTTAACCAGAAGCCTCAAAGATTTTTACACGCCCATAACAGGCATTGCTTCATAAATTCATTCAGATGATATATTTTTGTTTCATTTAGCTGACCATCTATATTTTGACTCAATTGATGGATGGGTTATTTTTACCTATAACTATGTAAAACACATTTCTATCATGATTAAATTAACTTCTTGCCATACTATGTTTTGAGTCAAGAGTAAGGACTTATTTAATTTCATCTATGGTCCTGTTAATCAGCACCAGCGTTCCTCTGTTATAAGAAAGAAACTATTTCTATCTTCGCAGCCTTGTTTTAGATCCCTCTATTTGTGGAAGAAAATGCTTAGAGTCCCTACGTGGGGAGTGGCATAGAATATTTATACTCAGATTGACCCTTTTAAAATGGTACAATATTATTCTCTAACCTTTAGCATGTTATTTTAGTAAGTTTCAATAAAAGAACAGCTAACAATTTTGACTAATAATTGGCCTGTGACAACAAATACAGATGATAATATCTGATGTCTGCTTATAATTCCCTTTGATCCAAGTTCAGTCTTTGAATTTAAACATTAATTGTTATTGTTTCCATAACATTTATCATAATATGAAAGTATCTTACCAAAGTCTCTGCTTTTTACAATAACTCTAGAGAGCTGATCAATGTTCTTCTAATCATTTAATGGGTTTAATGAAATGTCTCAGTGTGAAGTTTTGCCGGGGAAATTGTACTGAGACTGCTTTGTCTTGGTGAATGATGACCTATAATTTAAAATTATCAGATCATAAGAGTAGGATCCTGCTAGTTCTTTTAAACTGATCAATAACTTCAAGTAGCATCAAACATGGTATCCTTTTTTGGCTGCCCTAGATGCCTTGGTGTCGGAGGCACTGTTTTGCAGTAGAATTGAATGTTCCTGTTGGCACATGCATAGACTCTAGTGAATGAACTATGGTGGCAAAGAGTTTTATTTTTTCTTCTATACTGTTTAACCTTGGTTCCAGTTGCCCACTGGACATGATTTAAAGGGGTGAAATTGACTTTTAAAAATAATAATGTTATGTGTCAGCTAAATTTGATGGCAGAATAAATTAATAAATGGCATAAGGCTCAATAATCTTTGGGACTGACTTTCACATTGTGACTCTTCCTGGTTGGTTTACATCAGCAGGAAAAACTTTTTGAAGGTGGCCGCACTTCCAACTCGAGTACACAGGAAAGAATATTTCATCAGGCATGAAATGAATACTCCCTAAAGAGATACATGTGTCAAAAGCACTGCTTTTGTGAACTTTTAATAATTATATTTTCATATTTTACTTTAAATTTGCATCAATTTCATTGTAATATTTTATAGTTTGTATTTTTCAATTTTTGTAATCACTTTAAATAAATAGAATCCCTCCCCCCAATCTTCAGTCTTGCAACCCCAGAAAATGAGAAGAAATAATTGCTCTTCTTCCTATTTTTATTTTTTACAACACATTTTATTTAGTGATTTTGATTAAACCATCCTGAAGTATTTCCCCCCACTGTTGATGTAAGTTTGGGTACTTTGGTTGACCCATCACAAGACCCATACCTGATGTCACCCACACCTGACCCATCACGAGACCCATCCTCCACCTGACATGACCCTCCCATTACAAGACTTACTGATTACATGAAGCCTTTATAAGCAGAAAAACACAAACACTGGCATTCTTTAATTCCGCTGAAGATGTTACCTAGCCTGGTAAAAAAAAACATTTGGGATCTCTAGCCTGACTTTGGTTGTATAGAGAGGATCAAATTACAAAAGTGTATAAAAGAATAGGGATCAGGAAAATTATGATAGACTGACAATATCCTTAAAAAGAGAAACACACACACACATTCAGCAGTGTGTAGCAGTGTGGTGGATGGATTTCATAGAAAAAAAGAAAGATAGGAATATGGTATATGGTGTCAGTAAAATTACATTTGGTTAGACATAAAAAAATTAACTTTATAGGTCATTTGTAGGGCACAGATGTCTATTGAAACAAAGTTGATTAAATTTGAATTTACACAAAGTACATACATTTCTATAAAATGTATGAACATTGTTCATCATCCTTTGGAAATAATTGACTTTGTTCATTATTTAGGAGGGAAAGTGTGAAATCAAATTCAGAATATTGAATTTGCAGCTTACCAAATTGTGACATGGTACATGAAATCAAGATTCTACTGCACTGTCTTTTCTTTCCTTCATATCATTCCTTTAATTCCTTTTGCTTATTTTCTTCTTCTTCCCTACTTTGCATAACACTGCTTACGATGAAAAGATGTGGAAAGTAAGTTATCACTAAGACTATATTCATAGTATATTTGAAACAGAATTAACATGACAAAAATATAAAACAAAAGTGTTCAATTCTCAAAATATAGAGTTGAAGCAAAGCAACATCTATGGTATCAACTGCAATAACCTTAAAAATATTTAGAAATGTAAATATGACTTTTGGAACTGGATCCTCCAAATAGTTATTAGTTACTTAAAAGCAAATTAGAGTCTAGTATTCCAAAATAAATTATCAATTTTTATTTCAAAATATTTAAATTGTACATTAATTATAAATCCTATGAATTAATATTCTAGTTTTAATTTTGAGCTAGCAGCTTTTTCCACTCATGTTCATTTTTTTTGGCTCATAATATAATTGTTTAACTCTTAACTGCTTAAGACATGAACTCAAGCCAATATTTCTACATGTTCAGGGTAAACAAATACATTGTATTATGTCCACCATTCACATCTATATCTATACTGTTAAACAGTGTTCCAGAAAAGACAATTAAAATGGAGTTGAAAATCAGTAATTTGGATTATTCTACTGCTGCAGTCCAAGAAAAAGAAAGTGAAACTAACAGAAAAATTCCTCTGAATTTTTGTAAAATGCAGGATTATCTGGATGAATTTTATAAATAATAAATTCATTACTGAAGAATGGGCTACTATGGTCCTTAATAAGATTTAATTATTCTGAGAAAAATCTCTCTGGACCCAAAAGATTATAATAGATGTCCATGGGTAAATGCCATCTTTTGGGGACGATGATTACAAACATAGCTGTAACCTAACTATAGAAATTCTGTTAGCATATTGCTTGTCTAAAGATCTATCTCAAGCTTTTTTAATTAGTATTACTTAGGGACAGATTTGGCTTGGATCATCCCAAGGACTATTCTAAATATCTATTGGGTAAGGTCACTTGGATCTGCTCAGAGATAGATTTTGGCTGAGCAGCCTAGAGAATGAAGCTGTTGGGTGAGATCATCTATCAGCAGGGGAGGAGATATCACAAGCATTCTGTTAATACCCAGATGTACATCTCTGTACTGGATTGTACAAATGATTCAGTAGAAGTGCTTACCAGTGCTAGAAGTGATGAGGGCATAGATAGGGATGAACATTTCAACCCAAGCAGAACCAAATGTCTCCAGCTTTCAGAGTGCCATGTTCTAGAGCTGTTTTATCAATAACTCCAGATAGAGTGGCATTCCCCAGAGTTGGTGCATAATCTGGGAGTTCTCATGGATTTTCAAGTCCTGCCTGAGGAGCAGGTGATGCAATCATTAGGAGGTCTTTGTGCAAAGCCATCTTGTGTAACAGTTGTGCCCAGTGGTGGGATTCAAATAATTTAACAATGAGTTCTCTGCCCTAATGATCAGCTAGGTAGGCATGGCTGGGTGGTCATAGCTGGGATGTGCATGACATAGGAATAATGTAGTGCTAAGGCAGGACTTCCCTGAGACCCTCCCTCATTCTCATTATGCAGGTAATCCTCCAGTTACAAATGTAATAGAGCCTGCCAATTACATTTGTAAACTGGGGATTTGTTTGATTGAATCACATTAAAGTAATGTGATCACTCCCTGCTTTCCCCAATGTATTTGTTAATCGAATGCGTAGATCATCAAATGCACATGAGGTATCTCAGGCTGGGGAACAGCATGTGGGGCCTAGTGCTGGAGCAGGCCATCGAAGCCTTCCCCAATCCACTGAGATATCTCATGCTTCCCTGGGGTCCCCACAATTGCTTCCCCCCCATCCTGCCCCATCAGGTCTCCACAGGCTGGGCCTGCTTTGCTAGCTTCCCAGATTCCACTTATTCCTCACCACCACATTTCCCATGGATTACTTATTTTTTAAAGATCTCCAGAAGTCCAGAAGAGGCTGACCCAGTGACAGAGAAGCCAAAGTGTTTTATTCAGATGATGGCAAAGCTGTAAGAATGTGAAATCTAAGGAAAACTTTTTCACCAGCTGCTGAGTAAAAGACTTTCTCCTGGGGCCATGTGGTCAGCAGGTCTCCTGCTTCAGGACAGCTTCAGGGATTGAGGTAGTAACAGCAGCCAATCAATCAGGAGTTTGCTTCTTTGTCTCATTGGGCTGAACTGCAAGCCCCTTGTTGATTGGCTGCCATGCCCCAATCTCTGAAGCTGCTCATTTGAAGTCTGCAGGCCCTCATGGCAGAGAATCCAATCTTTTATTCAGATGCGGAAAGCTGTTTTCCTTACATCTCATGTTCTTACAGCTTTACCTGTTTCTGAATAAAAGACCTTGAGTCTTCTGCCACATGGGTCAGCCTTTTCTTCATCTCTTCAAAAAATAAGTACCGTAAATGGGGTGCGGAGGAATAATTGGATTTGGCCCATGGAGACTCCATTTTAGCCAGCAATGGCCCAGCAGAGTACTGCAGGAGGCCATCCAGGCTAAAAACGGTTGCTTCTGTGGTGCGAAACAATTCTAGCAAGTTTGGAAGGCTTGGGCAACCAGGAGGAAAGATGAGCCTCCTGGTAAGGAGAGACTGGGAGGGAGGGACGAGGCTTCAGACGGTTTGGCAAGCTAAGCAAACAGTTATCAACTGGTTCTAGTGAATGGTGAGAACCGGCTGAATCCCATCACTCTGTATTCAGAGGCTTTGATCATGGTCACTCATACAGTATTTAAATCACTTCCCATTTAGATTACTGTAATGGTTTCTACATGGGTTTGCCCTTGGAAAACCTTTGGAAACTTCAACTGATTAAGAATGTGGGGCCTTTAAGGATGGATCATTAGCACAGCTCAATATATATGAATTTTGGGCTGTGAGTTATTTTTAAGTTCCCTCAGCTTTTGTATTTATTATATTTGTTTTTAATTATACATTTGTATACTTTTATATTGGTTTTATATTGTTAGCCATCCAGAGTTATTTGCTTAAGTTGGCCATTTATATAAATTTTCTAAATCACTTGAGAAGAGAGATAGAAAAAAATGACACTTTGATCTCCTCCCCCTCATTTTGCTTTTTGATAGTATTGTTTGGACACAATATTAACTCATGTCAGCCAATTTCTAGAAAGTAACATTGGATTTCTACTTTAGGATGCCTGAAAGAACTATTTTTTATGTTTCATATTTAAATGAAGCTACTAGCTTCATAGAAAGTTTAGGCTAAAACATTACAAAAGCTTAATGATATGCAGTTAAAGAATATACATTAAGAGAACTTGTGCATGATCAGCATTGAGTGCATCTATGAACTAGGTGCTGAAGATCAATTCCTGGCTCTTTATTTCTTTTTCCTTAAAAAAAAAAGCACTATAGAGAAGGGATTCTAAAACCCTGGATAGGGATAGCTTGGCTCTGCTGATTCATGGTGATAACCTAACTGCTGTAATGCAGTCCATGTGGTATCACCCTTGAGGTTGCTCCAGAAGCTAGAGCTAGTTCCTTCCTTACACATACTAAAATATCTTCACTGGCTGCCAATTCACTACTGAACCAGACTCGAATGAATGGTAGTTTAAATACATCAGCCACCAAGATGCCTACAATCTCTGGAGGGATGCGTGCTTTTCATACTATAGATTACTGATTGCCACTTGTCTACAACATAGAAATAGGCCATATCTGTGATGGTTCTGTTCAATGAAAAACAATAAAGGCTGTGAGGGAGACACTAGACAATTCAAGTAGACTAAAGCTACAGATCGCTGCCATATTGTCAAGCCAATGATAAGACCAGTTGTAATACACCACTGTGGAATTGGAGTCAATATCTTGGATACTTGAAAAAATGAAGTAATTGAAAAAGAGCACAGATAACAAGATGATACCAGCAAGAGATCCCGACAATGATGCATAATAATAAATGATGACTTCCAGAAGACTCAGAAGCAACAGTCTAAAATAGGCCTGATTCCCAATGTTTAACTGCTTCATATAGTATTTCATTAATTTGATTAATTTTCAGTTGAAATTAATGATCTTTACCCCAGTATTTACAAAAGGACTAAATGCATACTTCTGATTTGAACACTATGTTCAGCTTGTCTTACATGTTTAGGCTTTCATGAATGTTTCTATTGTTATCCACCCTGTAAATCCTGTTTCCAAAACTAGAAAACTTTTTTTATTCCTGACTTAAGCAGCTCTTATCTTTTCCCCTCTTTCTATAAAGAGAAAGGCAGCCCATCTGTCTAACAAATCTGTCATTTCCCTCTTTCCATGCTTCTCATTCCCGTAATGTCATTTTTAGTCAACCAGTTGTATGGATTCAGTTTTTAGAATTTTAATAGCTCAAGTTGTCTCCACCAATGTTTCATCTCATATCTTTAGAGTTATCCATTTAGTATAGTTTGCCCTCTCTTATGGTCAGAACTATAATTGAGTTAGAAGATGTATACTCTTGGATCAGATTCCCATCTGTGACAAAACCATCTTCAAAAAACAAAACAAAAATGAGAGTATACATAGAAGTAATTCCTAAAGCATTAAACAAAAATTATTCCTAAGCATATAACTTTTTAGCTTTAGCCTTCTAATTTAATTTGTTTTTCATATGAATACACACTGCTTTACTTCCAGGATAACAAGTAGCAGATCATTCTGAAGTTAACCTGGTGTAAACCAATGAATAATTCAGTGTTCTTTGTCAAAGTTGGACTACAGTTATGTTAGCAACACCTTTGTCCCTACTTATTCTTTTTCTTCATTGTAAAAGTGTCACATAGAAAAAACATGAAAAAATAATACAAGAATGTGATCTTGTTTATCTCTGAATTAACAACATCATAATTATATTCTAGACTTCAGTTATGATTATGTACACCGTTCTTCGGCAGAACTGTCTTCAATGTGAGACAAAAAATACCACACATGAAGTAGGCCAAGAAAATTGTAATATTTAGTAAGAAATATGTTTCTAGAGGTTTATACCACATTTAACCATATAAGAAATAGACAATTAAATTGGGGGGGGGGACACACACACCAGAGTAATCTAGTAATGTAGAGTAATTTAGAACATCCCTTTATTCTAATCCAAACTAAACACATTAGGAAACACTGAATTGTATGAGTATGAAATACTAGTTCCTACATATACATACATCAGACTGGTTTGTATATATAATGGTCTTGCATATCATGCACACCTAGAGAAGGCCAGATAAAGTACTGCAGTCATCAGAACAGCCTTCTTCAAATAATGCTGGGTTGGATTAAGAGTTGAAATCCATTGCATTTGGAGGATAGCAGTTTAAGAATGTAAAGATAATTACAATGTAAAGACAATAACAACCAAAATAATTAACTAAGAGGAGACGAACAAGAGAATGATTCTCTTATTAATTATGCTACCTACTTAGCACCTAAAGAAAAGCAATAATAGACAAAATATAATAAGAACAAGCATTAAGAAGGAAAAAAACTACATGAATGCAAAACTAGACCAGAAAGGAGATGATACTACCATATTTAAGGAGAAAGTGGTTCGAAAATGGGAAAACTGATCATAGAATTAGACAAAACTCATATTAGTGAAAACGATATGATAAATGCTTCTTAAACACCACTTAATCCATGCCAAAAGACAGAACAAGCAAAGATTGTTAGAACAGTTTAGAAGCAATCTCATGCTGTATATTCCTTAATTATTATTCTTCCAAAATATTGTGAATGAAGGGCACTGATATGATTATTATGTAAATATTTACAGAACTTTACATCAAACCCTCCTTTTGCCTTTTCAATCTTAACACTTCTCATTATATGAATGAGAAGAAATGTCTACATCAGTTTTGACATGTCATCATTACCAAAACAACTATTTTTGTTTTGGTTTTAGATTAATAAAGACTAGCAGTCTTTATTTAACTTTGGCTTGGCAAAACAGATGTTTTTAGCCATTGGGAAATACAATTTTTTGTTTACTGCTTACTGTTGTGTCTAAATCAGGCAACTATGGCTTATTTAATTAGCTATTCTTAAAACAAATCCTAGTTTAGAGCAAGATGTGAACCTATGCAGGTGAAAAAGGATGAGCCAAGATAACTGCATACAAGAGTTGGAGACAAAAAAACACCATGAACTAAAAAAAAAAGAGCAAAGAAAGCAAAGAAACAAAAAGTATCAGGGCCTTACTAAAATGACAATCTAATTAGAAGCTTTCCTGTTGAAACTTACTGTATATTGCTACTTAAGGGTTGCCTGATAGAAGGATAAGGAGGAATTGCCTTTCACCCATCATACTGATGTGGATGCCTGCCTCGTAGGCTCATTTTGTTGAGATCTTTGGTGATATAGTGGCCATTTACATAGCCAGAATTACTGGCTATGTAAATCTTATAAATAAATAAAGAGCACTTTGTTAGAAAGTGTCTGTTTTCTTTTATTTGGGTGACAGAAAAAGGTTGGATGGTACATTCCTTCTTTTTTAAGCTTCTTGGTCTCAGTCTGAATCTGGACTTTATTTTAATGAAGCACTTGAGTATATGTCAGTTCATCTATACCAGTGGTCCCCAACCTTTGTGGCTTGGCAGCCTGGCTCAGGGGAGAAGGGGAACTGGGCTGCATGAATGGTGGGCCGGTACACAAATGCATTCACACAGATCAATTTGTGTGAGCAGGCATGCATGCTGCTCATAGTTCTGGTTGCGAATAGGCCACAGCCCAGTAGTGGGCTACAGTCCAGAGGATAGGGACCCCTGATCTATACTAAACAAAGTTCCTGGTCCTCTTGGAGCTTATAAAATGTGTATTAATGTGTCAAATCTCAAACTAAAATGTAAACATGATGATGATTGCTTAGAATACAAACCCTTTTGCCGCAAATTATGTTTATATTGTTGGTCAGAATGTCTTGAACATTTTGAATTGTAACTGCAATTAAAAACCTGGTTTTTTTTACTGTTCATTTCTTCAAAATCTTTGTCTGTCTTTTCCTCATCTGCCAACACATAAATGATATGCACAACCCAAACTGACTTCTTTTTTATCTTTCAATGATGTCACATAATTGTCTAATGATACAACACAACTGGAACTAAGAGAGTCTAATATCCCTTCCTATATGTCCTCCCTTTCTTCTTGGAATGAATTGTGTATTGCAATTTTTTCCTCTTTTTAACACTGTGGCACCAGAAGCTTTTAGAATTTATTTATTTATTTTGCCTTAGAGCAGGGGTGTCAAACTTGCAGCCTGTGGGCCAGATGTGTCATGTGCTGGCCATGCCCACCCATTTTCGTAAAGGGGGAAAGTCGTGATATATCATGTGACAACAATGTGATGCCACAAGTTTGACACACTTGCCTTAGGAGAATATAAGGTATTGTCTCTTAAATTCTCTTCCTTACGTTTTACCTGTTATAAATCCTATTAGGTTATCTTGCAGACCAGATTGTTTTTAGATATTCTCCATAATGACTATTCTGTACCAAACACTATCTAAGAAAATCTTAATATGTTAATTGCATGTACATTTGGATTCCCATTAACAATAGTATTATTAGTATTATTGATAATTAAAAAAAATATGTTCCATATTATATGTTAAATGTTAAAATGTTAAAAAAATGTTTAAAATGTTTAAAAAAACTAAACAGAGGCACCTGAAGCTGCTGTTCTAGATCTGGAAAAGCCAAAGGAAAGGCATTCTCTGGGGGTGAATCATCTGAAATAAAAACATAAAGATTATGAACTCATGATATAAAGATTAGAGTTTGCTTAACTTTGTATTCTTATATGTACAGAAATAACATTTTGATTGGCATTTTATCACATTTTACAGACTATCTCCATATCTATACAATATATGTGTCTTTTTTTAAAGTGTAAAGATATGTACATGTGTCTATCCAATATAATTGATCACTGAAAGTATTATTATCCTTGGATTTTTTTACAGTCATTTATATCCTGAATCTCATATTGGATTCCTCAGTGACATGTATTGGAAGAATGGTTAAGTACTTCTTCCTTCTCTCTTATAATTGATATTGCTTATTAATCAAGCTTTCTGTTCCAATTACACAATTGCCAATCCACTAAAGATGGGGAGAAGAGTGAACCAAGCTCCCCTGTGATTTTGCACCTTAGTGGAAAGAGGTTGCCTTTACTGCTTCTTTGTAAATGGAAAAGACAGTTGCTGAGGTACTAGAAACAATCATTCCATATCTGAGGATTCACCAAGTCTGTCTCCAGTCACAGGAAACCATTGTTGTAACCCCCTTGGTGCTAATGTATTTTACAATACAACTCTTAACATTTCTTTAGTCCCCAAATGCTAAACACTATAGACTATAAAGCCAAACATTGCTGCTGGAGGATCAGAAGCCAAGGAGCAGTATGTAATCCTAAGTATGGTCAGAGATGGAAGCAATGATCAGAGACCAAGAAGTATCAGTAACACAAGATCAAAGGCTTGGAAAATAGGGAGTGGCAGAAGGAACAGAGATACAGTGCTTCTGCAATGACCTTAGGTCAGCATCAGTACATAACTAACAGAACTCTTAAAGAGTAATGTAGCCATAGCCATTCTGAAAACTTCTTGGGGTTTAACTGGCTTACATTTTTTGTCTCAAGCAACTGGTGATGGTGCTGTTAGCTGGTTCTAGTTGAAACCTGATCGACTCACTCTCTGCTTCTGTGTTCATGTGTTCTAAGACAATGGTTTAAATAACCCACAATTGTATTCACAACATGCAAAACCGAATGCAAACAATTATTTGTAAACAAATATTAACCTGTTGGGTAAAACAGAAAATTCTATTTATATATTTTGTAAAGTATGTCTTAAGAGAGAGTATCAAGAGAAGTAGCAGGCATGTAAAAAAAACAAAAGCAACCCACTGGGACATGATATCTGACCAAGATGATAACTTCTTGGTCCCAGACTCTGACCCTAAAGAGGTTCCTAAAAACACTAAGGTCTTTGTTTGCAATGTATTAATTTATCTTACATTGCTGTAGATGGGCTTCTTTTCCCTGGATAAAATATATCAAATCTTTTGATATTATTTTAACAAATCCATTATTCATTATTACTATACATTATATAATATTAGTAATTTAATTTAAATTACTCTCCAAAAACCACTGAAAGCTGGAAGCTTTTGTAATGATTGTAAACCAAATATTATTTCTTCTTGAATTTTAATGGCACCATATAGTTTTCTGGATATACACAATTTGCCAATGTATGACTTGTTGAAATATGGTTGCTTACATAAACTGAAAGAGAGGCCCTCATATACACAGATATCACACTAAGCCCTACTGTTATTTCTTCAGTTTTATTCCAATATGCTGGGTGAAGTCAGACATTGTTCAGCTTTAATTCACTTCTGTAACTTTCCCATTAATATATGTTTTCCTGGTGTTGGGACTGCCTTTGCTCACATTGCATATAAAGTTGTTTTTTCCTGTAAAGGAAGAAACTATAAAGATTCATTAAATGAGGAATGGTGACCTCATATTTGCTTCATTATTTACATTTATTATAAAAAGATGAAGAGCTAAAAATACATATGTGCCCACTTCATACTAAGATACGCAGCAGCTGTATTTTCTACTCTGGGATTATGTCGCAATACAAAAAAGCCTTGTCTGAAGTGTCCTAAGAGCTCCAGGAGGACCATGAAAGACTATTGGGATGTCAAGAATGAGCAGCTGGACAATAGTAACATCCTCTTTTTCTTCTGGAATGAGAATGGAATGAGCAGATCTCTGGCAAATTGCCATATGACAGGCAGCCCAAACCAGTCTGGGTAAGGGGAAAACATTGATGGATTCAATGTTTACTCCTCCAGTGATTAGTTTCAGGTATACCTCAGTGACATGTTTTTATGCATGTTATATGAAATTGTATCTAATCAAATCAATTCTGAAAAACCTTGCCAAGAAAACTGCAGGGACTTGTCTTGGCAGTATCCAAGAATTAGATATGATTGAACAGAAAAAAAAATGGAATTGTATCAAATCTTTGGCTAATAAAACAAGTTATTTGGTTCATCATTCCTTTGGCTTACTAAACTATTTTTATAAATAACATTGACTAGAAAATTCCTCATATATAAGGCAAAACATTTTTTTTTCTTAATACCAGTGGCTTTCTGAACAGAGGCAGAAGCTGTTAGTTTGTTTGCTCAAAGGAAATATTGGTGAGTTGAATGCAGTTTATTCCAAATATGTGGATAGGACAGTAGTTTGAAAAATTAGCATTTACTTGGTTAACCATATCATTGACAAAATGTAATAGCAGAGATTTTGACATAACAATAAGGCTACCCAAGCTCCGTATTTATTCTCTATGTGTGCTCATCATTTTATTATTTATTTATTTATACTATAAGAATGCTCAATCCTAACTAAAAGATGAGGAGTGAGTGAGTAGGATGAGTGGGGGGGATGTGAGTGGGATTTGTTATTAATCTATCAACCACCTCCAATGTGAATCTCCCCCATTGGAGCCTCAAGCCAACTGTCAGAGCCAGGTTTTTAAGCTCTTAAGGAAGTTCAGGAGGGTTGGAACTGGCCTCACTCTGGGAAGGTTGGCTCCAACTCTCCTGATCTTCTGCAAGAGCTTAAAGAGCTTAAAGACCTGGCAAGATGTTCCAAAGTGTAGAAGCAACAGCAGAGAAGACTGTTCTGCTGGACTCTGCAAGCTGAATACCCTGGCCAATGGGGCCCGTAGCATGCCTTGTCTGCTGGGACTGATGGGACAGTCCAGTCCAGGTGGGATGAGATGGTTATCTCCATCAAACGTTTTTGGGTAGAAAAATAGATAGATAGATAGTTAGATAGATAGATAGACAGACAGACAGACAGACAGACAGACAGACAGACAGACAAATAGATAGGATTCAAACATTTTTACAGTTTTGTAAGCGTGGCTTGGTGGGCATGGCAGGGGAAGGATACTGCAAAATCCCCATTCCCTCCCCACTTCAGGAGAAGGATACTGCAAAATCCCCAGT
>JANHFT010002000.1:146826-157902 GCA_032467955.1 Pseudoxenodon macrops | reverse complement strand
TGAGCTTCCTGAGTTGGCGCAGAAAGAACATTCTTTGTTGTGCTTTTTTATGATGTTTTTGATGTTAGGTGTCCATTGCATATTTATATGATTGCTATTATTTATGACTCTGCAGAATTTTAAATTCAGTAGGGGAAGGACTGATGCAGAGCCTGTGGGAATAAGCACATATCATTTGTCATATCTTTAAATCAAATGTGTCAGATCTGCCCCAATGTAGACATTTAAGAAAGAAAGACCCTTGACTCCATTTGATTGAAATAATTGAAATTGAAACTAAAGTTAAGTGGTTGCAGCGAAAGTAAAGCTAAATCTGAATATTTCCACGCAAAGGTTACACTTCCCCCCCTTTCCTTTGCCCTATCCCCTTGACCAATCCATCAGTGACCAATAGGATGCTTTTTAGATGTTTTGGGAACAGCTTGGATGTGTGACACCTCTCGCATTCAGTTCCCAGGCTAGGTATCCTTGGAGGCTGATTCATTCTAGTTCCCTTGCAATTTATGGCTGACTGGTTCATTCCCCTTTCTTTGGAATTTATGGCAGGATGCCATTTTCCTGGCCTCTGTTTCATCCCAGGAAAAGATGTACCTTCCTTAAAAAGGTGCTAACAAATGTCATTTGAGCATCCTTAATGTTCCTGATTTCCTTGACTTTCTAGGAGCTAGCTTACCAAAATTATTTCCAGATAGGTTTTATGTCAACAGGTAAATGATGTTCCCTTTCTTATTTAGGAAATACATCAGAAGATTCTTCATCAAAAACGACATGTGAAATTGCTTCAGAAAGGGACAGGCTATCTGAACCCTGACGTTATTGAATTAAAGAAGTTGCTGACAAGTATCACTGACTTATTTAATTCAAAAAAACAAATATTTCAGGATCACTTTACAACTCTCTTGAACTGTGAGTGAAAAGTTATTATTATTTTTATTTTTCCTTAAGTTGCCAATTTCAAGCTGTCCTTGTTTTCCTTAAAAGCAAATTTTAACTGGGGAATTGACAGTGACTTTATGTAAAAGTGTTTTGGAGCCACAGAAAGGAACAGAATAAGATACTTAAACTGTTTAGAAACATTCGTGAAGTAACTACTTCACATTTTTATGTACTTAGAATATAGTTATTATAGTAAGTATATAGTAATATAGATTTGTAACTTAATTTTAAAGATATAATTGTGTGGAGGGAAAACTGCCTCCTTTTTCAATTTGCTTTAAATACCTACCATATACCTATGATTCTTTTTCAATGTGAAAGAATTATTCAAGGATTTTTAATTGTTTTTCTGATTGATACTTACATTTGTAAAGGCTTTTCCTTCAAGGCCCAACAGGAGCCCATCAACGACAGAGCTAATTACTTTGGTAATAGAATAGAATAGAATTATTTATTGGTCAAGTGTGATTGGATATACAAGGAATTTGTCTTTGGTGTATATGCTCTCAGTATACATAAAAATACAAGATACATTCGTCAAGAATGATAAGGTGCAACACGTAATGATAGTCATAGGATACAAATAAGTAATCAGGAAACAATATCAATAAGAAGTCATAGGATACAAGCAACAACTGGACTTTGACTATTTATGGGTACACAACAATTCTAGGCTGACGACTCATTTAATTCCACCCCTAGTTCTGCCTGCTCTTCTCCTACAGCAATAGCTTAACTAAGCCATTGTATATTAGCCATATTGCTCGGGGAAAATACATTCAGATTATTCAAGTATTACAGGATTGACACTTTATATTGTTGTCTTCAGAAATGAGATCCCACACCATGTGGAGAAAGGCCTGGATTGGGACAATTCTGTCATTCTGTAAATTAGCTATTGCAGCATTTCCAGGTAGAAGAATTAAAAGGAGATTCTGTTTGTTTGGAATCATTTTGGTTCCACATTCTGAATTAACTGCAGACCTCTGTTCAGCTTTGATTGCATATGCCCAACTTTAGATATTTCATCCGATGCATGAAGATTGGATTGGGGTTAGCAAGGATAGATTGGCTTCTGTATCAACATGGTGTCTGATTTTAGTGAGAAGATGTAGTCAGCTTGTATTAGAGCAGCTCCTAATGGTTTGTGTTGGCTGGCTGTTTTCTGATATTTATTCTCAATTCCCATCGCCCTACTACCTTCATCACGGAGGTAAAAACACAGACTTTGCAGAATCGTTTTGAGAAGCATTTTAAAGGAACAGTCACACTTTGAATCTCAGAAGCTGTGCGTGTATTTTGTGTTCCGATGCTACATTTTCCTACATTTGAGCTTCACTCTTTAGTTTATCCTTCACTCTTTAGTTTATCTGTCTTTGTTACTTGTCATCCAGAAAAAGATGAAATTGACCCCACAAAGAAAGAAACTTTCTACTTCCTACCTGAAAACAAATTAGGCAATTAAAGCAGAGAATCTGGGTTCTGTATATTAATATACCGAATGTCAACATCCTCTCCTATTTATGTCCTTTTGATATAATGGATTGAAGAAATGGGCCTCCTGGAATTGAGCAAGTACTTAAAGTTGCTTATGTCTGTAAGCAAAATATCACCATTTCAACAACATGTTATTCATGCACCCCCTGTGTCACTGATAATTGTTATTAATGGATTATACGTTGTTCTCCATGGAACTGCCAAGTAGAAGAATAACGTCTAAATAAGTAAAATTAATAACTCTATTGCAATGTATTGCAGAGATAAACTAGTAATTGCAAGGTCAGGCTGGCCTACACAGATCGATCGTTAACTGGTTATCCTATAATGAAAGCACAGACCTCTGACATTCATTTATGTATAATGTTTCTCATAAAAAACATCGGATTGATTGCTTGAAAGTATGCCTGGTGAACTAGAAATGATTAACATCCAGAATAATGAAATATTAATCACAAATTGAGAATCCATATGACTAAGTTGCGTGAGCTTATAATTACTCATTTGTTCCTTGTTGCAAAAGTGAAAGGAATTAATTAAAATTCAATCATTCTCTGAATTTTTTGTGGGTGGGTGGCAGATTAAGTTAGTTAACAGCTTATTTTATGTCTACTTCTCTACTCTTGTAGTCTACTGGCTTAGATCTGACTGGAATGTGACTATTCTTTCCCCCACCCCCAGCTGTTCTTTTCAGTTCCTGCCTTTTTATTATTATCTGGTCAACTTCAAATGCTAGTTGCCCTTAGACTTAGGGAGGTTTTATATGAATGAATGAATGACAACAATGTTTATCCAATGTTTCTATCCATAATCTCAAAGCAGCTAAGAGTCTAAAATAAAATATAAAGCACAAGAACTTGGTAAGAATTGCTAAATTACTAGCAGTACCATGGACAGCTCCTGGCCGAAGGAAACTACTGTTAGCTCCTTGAAAGAAAACAGAACGGGTGTAAAATGCAATCTCTGTGGATGATGTATATTCAATAATAATGGAATAATAATAATAATAATAATAAAAAAGAACTGAAAAAAATCACAAAGTATAGCGACCTGGCCATTGAAACTACAAGGCTATGGGTGAAACATGTAACCGTGATACCCATTGTCATTGGTGCCATGTCCAAGAATTTTACAAAACACATTAAGAAATTGCAGCTTCTGAGGAGTAGCTGTTTGTATATTTAGTGTAACAATAATAATGGTAACCTTTGGGAAGGACTCGATGGGTAGATAAAAATGGCAAGTTCAGTCTAAATATCTGGCAGACTTTGATGAATCGTAATCATAGAAATTGACCTGAAAATGCGTGTCTCTTCTCATTTTTTAGATGGACACAAATTTCAGTCCCAGCCTACAATGCTATCAGCCTGATCTGATTGCAATGTGAGTATGATCCACTCAAGGGATCTATGACACACTAGCTTCACCACCACAGATCATCCTTGACTTACAACCTTTCATTGAGTAACCATTTGAAGGTACAAAGACAGTGAAGAAAAGTGATCTATGACCATGTTTTCAACTGAAGCTGACTGTCTGATGCTACTTGGAAAGTATCCTTTTGCGATTCTTCTGGAATTGCAGCTCAACCAGAAACTGATTGACTTTGCTACCTGAGATGATGTAGAATTACAAGGTGATGCTGTTCTTCCAAAATCCCAGCTAGAATTGGGCTCTTGCTTGCAAACATATTATTTCCAGATATCAAAAACCTTCTTGGATTGGCCACCATTAATATAGTTGAGGCTTGCCCATGAAATGCTCTTTCTTCAATACAGGTAGTCCTTGACTTATGACCACAGTTGAGTCTACCATTTACATTATCAAGTGAGACATTTGTTAAATAAGTTTTGCCCCATTTTAACAATCTTTCTTGCCATGGTTGTTAAGTGAATCGCTGCAGTAGATAAGTTAGTAACCTGGTTGTTAAATGAATCTGAATTCCCCATTGACTTTGCTTGCTGGAAGGTCGCAAAAGGGGATCATGTAGTCTTGAGACACAGCAATGGTCATGAATATGAACCAACTGCCAAGCATCTGAGATGTGGTGGCGCAGTGGTTAGAGTGCAGTACTGCAGGCGACTTCTGCTGCCTGCAGGCTGCCTGCAATTTGGCAGTTCAAATCTCACCAGGCTCAAGGTTGACTCAGCCTTCCATCCAGGGGTGAAATTCAGCAGATTATGACAGGTTCTGGAGAACCGGTAGCAGAAACTTTGATTAGTTCTCAGAATTGGCAATTACTATCTCTGGTTGGCCCCAGAATGGGGTGAGAATGGAGATTTTGCAATATCCTTCCCCCAGGAGTGAGGAGGGAATGGGGATTTTGCAGTATCCTTCCCCTGCCATGCCCACCAAGCCACATCCACAGAAACGGTAGTGAAAAAAATTGGATTTCACCACTGGTTATGTGTATAGCACATTAGGATAGTCCAGATGGGAGATGACCAAGGCATGAGTGACTGTGAGCTGAATTTTGAATCCAGCTTTGTTTATGTTTCTTTCTGAGTTGTTTATATGATTACTTAAATAATATCTCGCATTACATCATAATAATGTAAACAACTAAAACATTTGGTGAGTCCCCAAAGTCAAAATGAATGCGTCAATAATATGTCTTGTCAAAATGGCCCTATCTTACTTTTTGATTAGGTAACTTACTGGTAGATTTTTTTAGATTATCAGGAAGGCTTCTCAATATAAAATATTCTGATTGACAAACTGAGAAATATGGGTTGGATGGCAAGCCATTGAAGTAGATGTCTTGAAACAGTACACACACAAAAGTGTTCATCAATTGCTTCTCATTAAAAGTGCGCATCAATTGCTTCTCATTAAATCGGAGGGTGCTGTTATAAAGGGCCCTGCACTATCAATTCTGGGCCTTGTGCTCTTCTATTTTATTTATTTATGGAAGGAAAGCAGATGAAATCTATAGATGACACATCATTTAATGACTCACACCCTAGAAGACCAAAATAAATTCAAAACAATCTTGGCAGTTTAGAGAAATGGGCTGAGAATAACAGAATAACATTTAAAAGAGGCAAATACTAAGGTCTTCATTTAAGAAAACAGAAACCAAATACACAATGGAAGAATTGAAGAATACCTAGTTCCTTCCAGCCCTATGATTGAAAGAGTTGTAATCTACAATAACATTCCATTTTATCTATTTTTTTTGTAATATCTTTTTAAAATTTCAACATCAAACACTAAATTACAAACAAACATACTGTAAATGGAAAGGTAAAAGGAATGAAAGATGATGATGACCTGGATGACTAAGAATCTCCATAGGTTTTCTTTAAAACCTATTATAAATTATACATAACATTTATAAAAATGACATCCAACTTTCTTTTAGTAGAGATAGTGACAAAATCACCTGTCTAAATTTAAACAAATACATTTATAAAATATAGCAATAAATTTATAAAATAAATTACTAATAAAATTATTAGTATTATTAGTATTAAAATACTAATCATCATCATACTCAAGAAACCAATAGTCATGAAATATCCTTATCTTAATTAAGATATAGTAAATTATCAAATGTAAATAACTTTATATTTTAAAAGCTACAATATTTCTCTGGTCCTATCCACGTAAACTTCAAATCCCAAAAGTCAGAAATTGATTTTTCTTCTTGTCTTATAAGAAATCTATGGTCTCTAAGTTGCAAGAAATTAAGTTAAACTATTGTCTCCAAGCAAAGTAGTCCATCTTGGCTAGGTTCATTAATTTCAAGCTACATTCTTCCTTTGTGAGTGTACGTTCTCCTTCCATCTTTTGTTATATAACCTTGCCACCAATGTCATATATAAAAACAGAATCCCATGTTTTTTTCTCTCCACCTGTTTATCTGCCATAATAACATTCCGTTCTATATTTTTTGAAAACATAAATCTTTTCATTACCATGATCTTTTTTGTTTACTGGGTAATTATTAACGAAGATTATTATTTTCACTTTTAAATAATAAAGTTAGAGGAAAGGAAAAAGAATTTTCATTTAACTTGAGAGAGTGAAGGAGCATGTCAGCTCTGTGAAAGGGATTTCCAAAGTTTCCTTTTAAATCCACCTCTGTACCACAAAATAAATAAAGCAAAATATTAAAAGAAGGTATCAGCTGATTGTCCAGTTACAATGCAGCTATAAAGGTAGAAAAACTCCAAGGCAGCTGAACGAAAAGCAAACAATACAGGTGACTCAGGTTGAAACAAGGAAATTCTGTGATACTACAAAGTGTAAGGATTATTTTCAAAAGTCTTCAGACACCATCTGGCAGCAGGTGTGTTTGCTAGTGGTGTGTCCTGACAGTGTTTACATTTGGCAGTGTAGTAAACTTTCTTGAATCAAGGAAGGAAGGAAGCCACACAGAGGAAGGGATAGTTTTTCTAGAGTTATCCAGGAACAATACTTGGGGTTTACTGTCAGAAAAGGGAAATGCCATTGGCAAAATATTTTGAATCGTAGTCTCGGGGTCCCCCTGTGTGTGTGTGTGTGTGTGTGTGTGATATTCTTCAAAGGGTCTCATTGGCTACCTCCTTCTGTAGATGCTTCAGACAAGCCATTTCAGGACCAGAAAGAAGTGGGTGTAGTTGCTTGAAATCTGAGGTTTACACAAAAATGTGTGTGTATATTACCACATGTTGGTTTGCAATATGTACAATTTCTAGAAATCATTTGCTTAATCTATATATTTAAAACATTTTAAATTATTTTTATTCATACATGCAGCCTTTTTCGCACAGTACATGTTCTAGTGGTGAACCTGATGCCAAATTTGAAAAGTGCAAATTGGAATAATGTAATAGTTAACTTGTAAGTCATGTGTGAGTTCAAAAATGTGACATGAGAAGTGTTTATATTTAAAACTGAACTGAAGGAACCTCACCCCATAGCTATTTAGGCTGTTTAGAAGCAAGCCTCAGCTTCGAATCTGTTGGCAAATAATTGAGCAGGGAGCCTCACTTTATACCAAGTCCTATTGGCTTACTTAAAATATAATATAAAATTAGCTTTCAGAATTAGCTTTTCTTTTTCCAAATGTTAGCTTTTTAAAAAAACAATCACCTTTCAATAAGGTTGGATTCACAAGTCGGGCCAAGCCACAATGTAGTTTATTCAGGCACTGGGTTTTTTGGGTGTGTACTTTTGTTGAAGTGCATAACTCAAGACTTGTGGTTTAGCCTGATATTATGAATAAACTTAGAAAAGTATCATTTAGCGATCGTCAAAATAAAGCCAAGGTTAGCATAACGTATGGAGCCGCTATAAATCTAGGTCTGCATTAGCTACCTTGTGTTTTTGAGACATAGTAAGTTCTCAACTTACAGCAGTTTGTTTAGTAACCATTCAAAGTTACAACAGCACTGAAAAAAGTGACTTCTGACTGTTTTCCACATGACCGTTGTAGCATCCCTGTAGTTATGTGATCAACATTCAAATTCTTGGCAATTGATTCATATTTATGATAGTTGCAGTGTCCCAGAGTCACATTATCCCCTTTTGTAACCTTCTGACAAGCAAAGTCAATGGCGAAGCCAGATTCACTTAACAACCATGTTACTAAATTAGCAACTGCCGTGATTCACTTAGCAGCTGTGGCAAGAAAGGTTGTTAAATGGGGCGAAACTCACTTAACAAATGTCTCGCTTAGCAACAGAAATGTTGGGCTCAATTGTGGTCATAAAACAAGGGCTAACCGTACATACAATGGAATTGAATACATTATGGAAGATTTTTTTTTGATTGAGGAATTACATGAAATGTAAGGTAATGACGAATAGAGGCAACCTCCATGATTTTATTACTGCATGTCCATAACATTATTTCTTGAGACGAGCCAGTGCCAAAGACTTAAAAATAATCACATAAGATATCAAATAGAAGGACTACATTTAGAAGGAAGACCAAATAAAAAAATAAAGTGTCAACAGTGGTGGGTTCGCCCCGGTTCGGGAGAACTGGTAGTAGTGGCAGTGGGAGGCTCCGCCCACCTGCCCAGATGTCATCACGGACACTCTGCACATGTGCAGAAGCTTCATGTGCGAGCGAAGCACCCATGCACCCGTTCCCAAACCTGAACCGGAAGCGAAGGACAGAGGAACCCGCTACTGAGTGTCAAGAAAGGCAAAGCAGAAGGAAGACAATGATGAAAAGAAGGGCAGCAAAACAAGACAGGTATGCCAGAAATAAAAGGACTGAAGAAAGGCTTTGAGGCAAATTTACAGGAAAGGTGGTGAGAAGCTTTTCGTCAACGCTGAAACAACAGACCAAGGAAATAGTCTTTTGCAACCTACAGAACAATCTTACATGTTCACAAAGTGAAGCCAGTTCACAAAGCTTTGCAGCAAGTTCCTAAAATTTCCTACTACTTATGCTAGTTTTTTTATTTTTATGTCAAATGGGCTGTTAGCAACTGCACTCCAAATTTTAAGTCTTTTTTTTGTATTGTTTGCTACATTTGTTGCAACTTATGAATTTAAGCAGCCATAATTTTCTCAACGTAAATATGCAAGAACAGGATAAGCATTGTCTCTTGATTTTCATTCCATTGACCATTAAAAAAAAAAGACAGAACCACTAAATCAATGCCAAGTTGCATGGCTTCTGTGTATCATCATTTGTCTCTAGTCTCTGGCATGGTCTTTCTCTGAAGTTTCCTTTCCTGGCAGAGAGATAATAAGTTGAATATGTGGCTGGTTTTTCAAATTATGAGAAATTTTGTCATTCATGGAAGGTTAAGAAGGCCTCAAGTCAGTTTGATAAAATAGTGGAAACTTTAATATTCCTAGCAACCTATATAACAGTGTTCCTACCCACCATAAAAACACACAGATGCCAGATTATTTCACATTACGTCTTTACTTGCCTGCAATAACTTTCCCACTTAATAATATATTGCATAGTACTTCAGTATAAAAGCAATTAGCGTATGTCTGTTGTGCGTTTCTTTATTGGTCAAGTTGAATTCCTTCCCCCAAAATTATTTATATAATATGCCATATCCACATCAGTTCCTTCCCACTGCTACAAAGTTTGTATTATCCTTCTTAAGGACTTTCAGCAACTTGTATTTCCTCAGTGAAGTAACCTTGATAATTCTGGATTGTTTTTCTCTACATGTCAGCAATATTCAAGATGTAGTAATTACATTCTGTAATGTTGCTTTATTGCATTTTGTGTTGTTGTCCTGTGAAATTCGCACTATAAGATGCACTTCCCCCCCAAAAAAAAGCGGGTGGTAATGTCTGTGTGTCTTATGAGTGAATATTCCATGGTCCTGCCCATTTTTTAAAAGCATGAGCCTGCTTCCAACATGTTGTGACAAAGTACTATCACTAATGCCCCCCTCCCTGTATGGTAATACATTTCTGGGCTGAATCATGTTAAATATACATTTAATTTATTTTATGGAAATACTGCCTGTTTCTAACAGAGCCATAGTTTCTAAAAAGCATATGGAGAGTGTAAGCTAAAATGCCTTAGTGGACTCAATAACTGCTCTCAAGATGTACGACTGTAGCATCTTGTAGGAATTCCCCACTAGCGGGATTGGGGGTGTGAGGGCTTCAGTGGACAAAACCTTTTTCAGCCTTTCCATAAGAAGATCCAGACTTAACCTTAGAAAAATACACCAGGGAGCTCAGTGTAAATTCCTAGGGCATACTGGTTTTCCTCACTTCTCCTCTGCCCTATCTGTCCTGTGAAGCAAAGAGCCATGTTTCTATTATTAAGTTACAAAGGCCCGTAATTAATTTTCTTTTAAAAGTCTTTATTTTATAAACAGAACATGGCTGCCAGTTTTGATTTTTGATTTTGCATGTTCAGATCTCATTTATTAGAGTGCTTTCTCCGCCAATGCCAATATTTGCTGCTTTTTGCTTGAAAAATAATGTAAATAAAATGTCTAGGGTTTGATGCACTTACAGTACAATAAATTTAGGAAAATCTGTAGTATGAGCTACATTATTAAATCTAGATCTAGCCCATCATCATATATTTTCTCTGTTGCAATGTATCTGTCTTCCCTGGAATTACAAGATGCAAAATCACTGACGTGATCTACTAAATTTAGATAATTTATGGTGAAATCCATTCCATATTTAGTAAGAATATCTTGTACAAAATTATCTGATTAGAATAACTGAATTCATTAAGTGTTAATTCTTAGTAAACATATATCAAATGCAATTTCCACAAAAAGTACACATTGTTACTTTACTTATGAAAATCAATTGGAATTAATTTACTGTGGTTTATATCTGAAGGCAGTTTTATATTTGAGAATTTTCACTTTGGATATTATTTTATTCTTGCCTGTGATTCAACTGGTTAGATACCCCTTTTCTCTCTCACATAAAATCTTGAGATTGCATGGTACTATGCAAATAGTAGGTAAAGGTAAAGGTTCCCCTCACACATATGTGCTAGTCATTCCCAACTCTAGGGGGGCGTGCTCATCTCCATTTTAAAGTCAAAGAGCCAACATTGTCCAAAGACATCTCTGTGGTCATGTGGCTGGCATGACTAAATGCCAAAACAGAACGGAACGCTATTACCTTCCCACCAAAGGTGGTCCCTATTTTTCTACTTGCATTTTTACATGCTTTCAAATTGCTAGGTTGGCAGAAG
>JANHFT010002000.1:37518-52312 GCA_032467955.1 Pseudoxenodon macrops | reverse complement strand
AAAAGACACTGGAAACATGGTGGCTGCTTGGAAAGATGGTTTAATGGTGGACAGCAGGACCATGTGGTTTGCGGTCCTGGGGAAAAAGGCGATCACATGTTTCAAGATGTTGAAGAAGGAAAAAAGGGGGCTTGCTGCAAGTCCCAGGGTTTTTTTATACCCTCTGTTGGGCTCCACCCCAGACCGTCCTTTTCCTGCACTTTGATTGGCTGTCAGACTCCCATGGGATGGGGGTCTTAGCTAACTTTGTAGGCTGTCTCTCAGGCTTGGTTAAGCCTTGCTGGCTGATGTAATTTTCCATGAGTTTCTGTTTTCTATATAGGTCTGCCTCAAGGGAGTAGATCTTTTGTTATGTAGCATAGACTAGCTCAGACCATTGGCAAGTGTGGAGGGAATGAGTGAGTTGGCTGTGACTTTAATGGGCCATTTAGAAAGGCGGGGGATAATAAGAATGAGTGAGTCTGTTTCCTGCCTAAAACATGTTTCTCCATTTCTCATCCAAGCAAATATAATATTCTGCCTTTTTAATATTTCCTAAAATATTTCACTCCTCCAGGAGGTGGGGTAGGTGCTAACTTCCTTCAGTAGTTATCTAAAGATCTTCTAGAATGAGAGGACCTACAAGCAACATAGCAGTTCTATCTCTGAGTTATGGTCTTTAACAAGAGCAATGTTAAACCCTTGAATGGAAATCTCTAATTTAGCTGAATTATGCTGATGGGCTTTGTCCCACTCTGCACATGGAAATTCTTGATTGGTTCAGATCAGTGGTACAGATGAGGAAGGAAAATCTCTTGCTCCGCTGCTGTTCCTGCAATATTCAAATGGATTTTTTAAAAAAATTCAATCTCTAGCTGTTTGCGCTCTATCCCTACCCTTCTTTTCCTTTCAAGATTAGTCATCATTCCCTTTTCAGACAGATTTGTGTGATGTAGTGGTGCACACCTAACTTTCTTTTCCGAAAGAGCAGGTGGAATTAACATGATTGCTGAAAATAGTGATCTGGCTTTACAGCTCTCCTTAATCATGCCATGCAAAACTGCTTTGATGATGTATTTTTGTGACATGTAATTCAACTCACATTTATTTATTTGACTTTAGTGCTGTGCAGGTGAAAGAAAGAAATGCCTCGGAGGGCATGGGTACGGCGGTTGTCACACTCAAGGGAAGGCAAAGTAAAAAATGTATAACATCTAAGTGGTTGCTTTTACATCCTGGCTAGACCCACAACTGGAATTTTGTTGTTGTCTCTGGCTGTAACCCCGTACATCATTGTGGAAGCAGAAATCAGAATTTAGTACATGAAACAGAACGTTGCAACCCGGGAATGCCCTGTTGAATAAATTGAAAGGGGATCAGAAACTAAGCTGAGTAAATTTGCCCTCCAAAAGATCAGACGGAGGAGTGGCAGGCCAACGTCACTGTAAACATAGTGTGCAGAAATACGAAAAATGGATTTAAGGTGCTACGGAAGGCAGATTCCACAGCCAGGAAGAACTCACAGTCTCTCAGTTTCTAGCCTGGCACTAGGTCAAATTTTATGGTGGCTGGGGAATTCTGGGAGTTGAAGTCCACAAGTCTTAAAAGTTTCCAAGTTTGGACAACCCTGCTCTAGAGAAAGGAGACCCACCACAACACCATGCCTCGTATTCCTAATTCTTTAAACCAATCCAGAAGGATACTACCCTCGATGGTATTGAAGATCATTGAGAGATCAACAAAGATGGACTTCTACCATTCCAACCCTTTCACAGGCCACCAAGTGCAGCCGATTCTTGTTCTGACCCAGCTCCCAGACCAAAGAACACAGCACAAACAGCGTCCAAACAAACCTTGTTTTAATATGAACAAACTACTAATTATTATAAATCAGTCTTTTTGGTGCAACAGCTGCTAATTCACCTTCTTAACAGCCCGCAATAGTCCAAACAAAAAGGACCACAATTCAGACAAAGAGTCTTTCTGATAACAACCCACAATCTTACTGTTCTTGGCAAAATGCCCAGGAGTAATTTGCAAGAAATCTTGATGACTTTCCAACCAGAGCCAAACAGGAGTTTTGCAGTCAAAGACAAGACGTGGAATGAACTAAGTTGTTTACTGCAAATTTGGTCAATCCTTTTCCTTACTTAAATAGGCTATGGGAGTGGCCAATTATCCCCAAGCCTACTCCCGAGTAGTCCTTCTCCTCAGGAGCCATTCCTGCCTTTTGTGAGTTGGTTTCCTGTCCAGTCTATGTTGAAGGATTGCTATTTGAGCAGGACTTGGTAGTCTTCAAGGGCAGCCCCACAAAAAGTGGATAACAGCAATCTGTACAGGAGATGATAAGACCAGGAGAAACATTTCCAATGCCCATTATCCTGGCTAAGCCACAACTGGATAATTAATCAGAGAAGGAAAGATACATGGTCGGAAGAAATCTGGACTGTGCCAAGTAAGCATTAATTAGCAGAAAGTTTAATTTTAAGTAGAATTTATGCTTAAATTCTGTGACAAGACAGAAAGATGTGCAAAAGTTACAATAACAATGTGTCATTAAAAGTATGGAAGGATTACCCACCTGCTACCAATTAAGACTGTGTAACTGATTGAAGGAATGGCTGATTATATTAATTTTACCCTAGTGCTAATTGGCACTAATCTTCAGCATGTGGTATCTGTCGTTTGCTCTTGTGTGAATCCCTCATCAGTCTTTGCCAGAATTTTTCACCATTGCAGGGATGGTCTCCGCACAACTTTGCAACAAATGTCAACAGAGGCATTAGGAAAATTCATGACCATTTTTAACAGTTTCTTTATTGCGGACAGCGTTACCTTGGAGGTAAACACCAATTAATCTATGCTGTTTATTACCTACTCAGATTTAGAATCAGATCACGAGGCCCATCCCCAAATGTTCAGTTGTTCGCTTCTTCTTTTTCTTCTTTTTTGCAAGCATGCAGATTTTACCAAAGCCAACTGAAGTACAAAATAAGGATCAACATACTACTACAAATGATGCTGATGACAAATGGCCCTGGATGCTACATCAATAATATTACGTAGTACTTCAAGAACGTCTCAAATATATTCAATACTATAGAGGATATCTTAAAACTAATATTGCCTATATTGAGGTGAATCTAGCATACTTCTCAGCCTTTCTGTAATGGTATGTGGCAAAGACCTTGACAGACGGAGGTGAAGACTTGCAAGATTCTGCTGATGAAGTTTCATGATAGAGTAGAATTAGTTTATCTGGTTGTGTTTCCTGTCTGGTAACATCAGTCTCAACGTCTGGAAGTAAAATTACCCCACTCTAACCTTTACAGCCTGAAACCCTTGGGAGTTTCTTGCTTTACCCACAGTTCAGTTCTGGGCTATGCTATCTCTTATCTGACTGTTCCTAGGCAACATCTCTTCACCCTGTCTCCCAAGGTCTTTCTCGTATATCTTTACACTTTCTCACCTGATGCTTCAGTGTCTCTTGACCTTCAATTAACCCTTTCATTATATTTCCAGACAGTTGGAAGACTGGGCAAGCAAGAAGAACTCTTGATAGTAATCTTCCAATATTTAAAGAGCTGCCACAAAAAAGAGGTGTGTGTGTGTGTTCAATCTATTCTCAAAAGTGACTGAAGGCAGAACAAGAAACAATGGGTGGAAACTAATCATGGAGAGAAGCAACCTAGAAATAAAGAGAAATTTCCTGACAGAACAATTAATCAGTGGAACCACTTGAAGTTGTGGATGCTCCATTAGTTGGGTTTTTAAAGAAGAGATTGGACAACCACTTGTCTGAAATGGTATAGGGTCTCCTGCTTGAGCAGGGGGTTGGACTAGAAGACCTCCAAGGTTCCTTTCAACTCTCTTGTTCTGTAATTTAATTGGCCAGCTGCATCAACCATTTAAATGAGAAATTATAGCTGGTTTTAATGGAGACAATAGCTAAGAAAAAGAGAAAGACGCATATGTTGGTTTCTCACTTCCCTTTCGTAAACTGCTTTTTTGGACCATTGTGAAGGTATTTTAAAGAACTGTTTGAAGTTGATTGGAATTGCTTAATAATGTGTTTTAAGGGAGAGGAAATTAGGCCATAAACTGCAATAACCCAGAAGGATCCTTGCTGAACTCAAGAAAGCATCGGCCTTACAATATTTGTCTATTATGGTTCATCGCAGACAGCCAGATGTCCGGCCTGGATTTGGCATTTTTATCCACCTATCCAAGTCCTTATAGGCAGATGTGGATGTTTGGGGGAAAAAAACCCAGACACAAATAAACAACAAACCCAAAACATCAAACAAAGGCAGACATTAACTAGTAATTAAAAGTGTCTGAGATTCAAGCTGGTCATTTATTCTTATAAAGCAGGACTGTCAAACTCCCGGCCCACAGGACAGATATGTCATAGGCTGATCACGCCCACGCCCGGTTTAGCAAAGTCCCAATACATCATGTGACGACTCCATGATGCCGTGAGTTTGACACCCCTGTTATAAAGGGTGAAAAAGTTAGGACTAAATGCAACTTTCTCCCTTGCATCCAATAAATAAATCCCAGAGATCGAATAATGTGCAAATAAACATATTGCAGAGTTTACATTATTTGAGCTATGATGTCATGATGAACATGATGTCATTTCCTCCCCCCTTTTTTGCCTCTCTCTCTTCTCTGACACTCATGACGAGGCTATGAAATTAATTGCAAACCTGCTTCCCTTTAAAATGTGTAAAAAGGGAAGGGCACAAACTTTTCTCCTGCAATTAGTAATCATTGGCCATTCCTTGCCTGGGGAAAGAAAAAAAAAAACCTCTATACTTTCTTGCATTAGTTCATTCCCAGACCTTTTGTGTATCTGGACTTGCTGTATTTGGATATTAGCCAAGCTCAAATAGAAAGTCTCTTGGCTGTGGGGAAGCATAAAGCACGTTCCTGCATTCATTAAGACCGCACTGCTTTTCCTGTGGGGCCAATGAAATGGGAGTCAGCAGAGTTAACACTGCCTGTCCTGAATAGATAAGAATGTCAGGATGGCCTTATACTTAGCTCTAGTCAAAAGTATAATGAAAGTACAGTCACTTATGGATTTGGTTGAATTTAATCTCAGCTGCATGCGAATGTGGGTGTGTGTATGCATTGGCACCTGCTCCCCAATGGTGCATTCCTCACATGAAACCCATACAGAATCTCCATTGCGCTGTCGGAGAACATGGGTTTATGCTTTACCCTTCCGAAGCTGGAAGGAAGTCTTTGAGAAGAACGTCTATAGAGATATTCAGTTATCCAGCTCATGGTTGTCCCCACAGTGCTTTTCCAAAAGGCAACTCCATTTTCTATTGTTTTGCTTGAAGATGTTTTGCTTCTCATCCAAGAGGTTCTGAAGAAGCTTCTTGGATGAGAATTGAAAGATCTTCAAGGAAAACCAAATCCAGTTGCCTTTTGAAAAAGCACCTTTGTATTCACCTGCAGACATTCTGTTACCCAACTAGGTAACATCATCGTTCTAGGTCTGCTTGCAGATGGTTCCTTTCCCAACTAGGTAACGTGGTCAGCGCTCAGTTTCATAATGCAAGCAAAGCACCAAGCTCAGAGACCACCAAGGACCCCACAAAATAGACAAAGCTTAAAAGAAAGGATTGACACTTGAATGGACTTGTCTTCTACAGATACTGATGGTGTCACTTATGTCCCTGTATCTAATTCATTAACACAGGGTTTTTTCTCCCTGATAACCATCTCTAACCCTTTGTTTCTAACCATTTACTTGCATGAGAAGTGAAGCGTCTTCAAGAAAAAGCAAAGAATACATATCAAGTATATGACAATAGGCCTTAGATTGGATAAATTGGAATTAAGAAAACATTCCGATCATGGAAAGCTCAAACAACGTAATTGTGATTTCTTTTTTTATAAATGTTTGAAAATGTTGAATAAAGAAAATTTTAAAAAAGGAAAGAAAAAGCAAAGAAAGTCCAGTTGCCTTTTGAAAAAAGCACCTTTGGGATGTCTTTGAGAAGAAGGAAACTACAAGAAAACTTCCCAGATGTTCCAAGGGCAGAATGTTCTGTGATGTAGCCCCTTATTGGCTGAACAACCATCTTTAATTCAATTATTGGCTTACATCCGTGATGGCGAACCTATGGCATGCATGTCATAGGTGGCACACAGAGCCTTCTCTGTGGGCACGCCAGCCATTGCCCCAGCTCAGTTCCATTGAGCATCCGTGCATGTGCACCTCCTGCCAGCCAGCTGTTCTTTGGGTCTCTGCCGCGCATGCGTGGGGGGCACATGTGTGGGGACATGCTTGCATTGAATTTTGGGGGTTCTCACACGTGCATATGCACCCCCCTTTGCGCCGTTTTGGGTCTGGAAAGCCTCCTGCACCAACTTGAAACCTAGAACACGGCGAGTGCCTACTTCCAGCAAGTCATTCTCCTGCGCCCACCTGTCTGCATCACCATCGCTGTCAGGAAAGGCACCGAAGCTGTGCTGCCCAGGATCCACATTGCAGGCTGTTCACGCCAGCAAAGCGGTACTGCCTCTTTGCCGGCGTGAACGGCCTGCCACCACAGCCTCTTTGCAGAAGCAGCGGCGGCTCCTGCCATCTGGGCAGCGTCCAGCCAGTCAACCATGCTAGATGCTGCCTGGAGCGTGAGGCTGGCAGGAGGAGGAGCCGCTGCTGCCTCTTTGCTGGTGCGAATGGCCTGCCGCCACAGCCTCTTTGCAGAGCCAGCGGCGGCTCCATCTGCGACCCTTGTGCTCTGGGGCCTTTCCTGACGACAGCATCAAGGCAGGCAGGTGCAGAAGAGCAAGTGGCAGCAGCACTCCTGTCTGGCAACGGGATGGATGTCCCGGGGCTGCATGCGGGTGTCGACGGCATGGCTGGTGCACATGCACACTAAAAGGAGCTGCCCAGTGGGTATGCGTGCCCTGGGAAATGAACTTTCGGCCAGCTAGTCTTCTGGTTACTGGTGCGCATGAATGTGCGATGATCAGCTGGCTGGGTGATCTTCTGTTTCTGGCACTGGCGCATGTGTGAAGGCCAGCTGACTGTCACAAGTGCATGCATGCCAGTATCCAGAACACTAGCTGGCCTGTGCGCATGCGTACGCCCAAATCCCAAAAGAGGAATGGGTGATGCTGTGCGTGCCATGCAACATGGCTCTAGAGACACAGTGCAAAAAAACCACAATAGTATGGTATGAGAAAGTCAAAAAGGCTATGATAATAATCTGCTAATAATAAGGAACCTGATGGTGTCCTAAAGATAATGGAATTTATTCAATTCTGGTAATTTTTCATGGGACAAAGAGTAACAAAGCATAGGAGATAGCAAGCATCATCCTAATGGTACGTGCAGATCAAACATGTGCAAAGTAAGAACAAAATGCTCTGTTCACAGAAGCAGTTGCAGGTAGTACCGTCCAAGACCCTGCTTTTTCCAGCTACTGCTATTGTACAAGAGTGCCCTTCTGTTTTTACCTTACATATTTGGACTTAGCATACAAACACTGTACCCCATGCTCTCCTTTGCAATCAGTGGCCTCTTATTTTCCACAGCTTAGAATTTTTTTCCTTCTCTTTGAGCAGTGTACCCCTGAGAAGAGGACTAGCAAAATTATCTCCAGTTCTTAGCAGCATACTGTTTTGGACAACATTTGTGACATTACTTTATTATTTCTCACATAATGAATCCTTGATGAAAGTAGAAACAACTCAGAATAATGTGATAACAATCACAAGAGCCATGAAAAAACATTCTGTATATATTGTCCCCCTAAAATACCCAGAAGCTCTAGAGAACAAACATTGTCAATTGATTAACCAAAGTTAGTTGATAACTTTATTTAAGTTTCTAATAATAATTATACAGATAGCTGTAATATTTTAGATTTTCACAATACATATAGAAATCTGTACGAGTCCTGTATATATTAAACGCTAATGTGATTATGGAACTAAATCATGTGAATTGCAGCACACATTTTGGCTGTGGGATTTGGATATCATTCTGTGTAATTTTCAACTTACCTGCATAAAAATAATTCCAAATAGGCCAAAGCATGCATAAGGAACAAACTTTCTTGCTAGGACAAGCACACACCCAGCTAAAAGAAAAAAAAAAGAATAACTTTGGTAACAGGAAACTAACGTTCCATGAAATTAAATACAGAAACGATCTCTCTTATGGTTCTTTCCAATATTTAGCTTTAAATAGCTTTATTAATATTTTTTGCTTTCAAAAAATCTACAAATAATTTATCTTCTCACATTGATTTTTGTTTCATATTGACTGTGAACCATCTACAGGTAGTCTTAAACTTACAACACTATTGGGACAACTTCCATTGCTAAGGGATGCCAAGGTTTAGTGATTCGCACCTGATTTTACAACTTTTTTTTTTACTGTGGTCGTTAAGTGAATCACATCGTTGCTGGGACATTGCAACCATCATAAATACATGAAGGTTGCCAAGCACCCAAATTTTGATCACATGACTAAGGGGACACCGCAACAGTTTTAACCTTGAGGACCAGTTGTAAGTCACTTTTTTCACCACCATCATAACTTTGGATGGTCATTAAACAGTTGTAAAACAAGGACTACTTGTATTGCATGCAGTAAGTACACACATACAAACTTGAGCTTACCAGGGGCCCTTTTATGACTTCTATTTTTAGATGATGCTAGAGACTATTATAGCAGCACCTTCATGATCTAGAAAACTATATAATCAATACTTAAGTACCTAATAATCTGACTCTGATTAAGACTTGAAAGGGTGCACTGGAGAAGTTGGCTATACTGGAAAAAAACATATTGGAAGGCAAAGGCAAACTACTCCTACAAGAGCATGGACCCAGAGCTACATCTGACTCAAGGAAATTTTGGGCTCTTTTACTATCCTGTTTTGTTTTTGCTAAAATTTCAAGAACGTGGAGTTATCCTTAGTTTATTAAACTTCAAACAAACCCACATTATTTTTTTTAACCTACTCTTCCTCCAAGAAACTCAGGGCAGCTTAAGTTAATCCACCTTTCTGTAATAAGCTTCATGCTGGAGCACAGATCTGAATTCAGGTTTCTTCTCATATTTTGGAGTAAGCTTTAATTCATTTAGTGGTACTAAATGTGAACAATACAGATAGTTCTTAACAAATATTCATTCAATGACTACTAACAGTGGCTCTGAACAAATGGTAGTTATGCCCAGTCCTCAAGGTATGACCATTGCAGTGCCCCTGCGGTCACATGATCAAAATTCAGGCATTTAGCAGCGGACAAGGTTGTTTCAACTCCCCCATCTATGTATCTCCTCATTTCTGCCCTTTTGGTCACCCTCCATTCGGATGCCCCCAGTTAACCTTCACCATCTTGCTCCCTCTGCTGACTGGCCACACCTGGCCTGGCCCCTTCATGAGGCAGCTGCTGGGGAGGATTTCCTCACAAGACCTTGGAAGGAAAGCATGGCCAGCAGCTGCCTTTTAAAGAGCCAGGCTGTGTGTGTCTCATCAGCACTGGGAGCAAGAAGACTGATGGTCAGCTGGGGTGGCAGGGACCTGAGTACAAGGTGGCGGTGAGGTTGGCTGCATCTTCATGCTACAGTGGGCTGGAGTGGCTGGGGCTTCTCACCACTGTGTTGAGCTGTGGTCGCTGCGCTGCTGTGCTGGGGCAGCTGGGGCTTCATGCTTTCCTGCTATGTGCAGAGTGAGCAGAGGGCCTGTGGGTAGGCTTTGTCAATGCTGGGTTCATCTCCATACCTCATCAAAGCCTCACAGGCTAGTCCTCCAGGAACACTTTCAATGTGAACTGCAGAGCGTGCATCGGAAGGGGCCCTTGAGAATCGACCAGCAAGATTTGAAAGCTACTGTCCCTTTCTGAGGCTTTGCAGGAGGAGGGAGGCAGTGAGACACATCTGGTGTGTGGAGCCCTGGCAGGCAGACTGGGTGTACACATGGAAATCTGTAATAGGTTGAGACTGCAGAAATGAGGCAAGCCCACCAGGAGTCTGATGGAGGGGGGAGGGACTGCACTGGAGAAAGATAGCTACAGGACAGCTGGGGATGATTGGGGTAGTTGACAGAGTAGCCAAAAAGGAAAAGATAGGGGAAGATAGGCAGGTGGTAGTTAATTGAAGCAGAGGCGAATGCAGCAGGGCAGAAGTACCCTAACCCTAAAAATGGCATTATCCTGGCTTAATGACTTCAACCGAGAATACTGGAATTATTAACACTAAACAATGTCATCATGTAATGTTCAGTCTAAGGACCACTACACTGAGCAATGAAAATTCATCCCAGTTAGAGTGGTTAAGCTAGGACTATCTGCATGCACAGTTACAAATTTTCTAGCTAGGACAAGCAGACATTAAGTTAAAATAGAAAAAAAGTACCTTTGCTGACAGTAAAAGAAGTGCACCAAGAAAATAAAATACAGAGGTATTTTACAGTGTCTCATTTTTTCTCATGTCCAACACTGACCTTAATGTTTTTTTGAACATATTAAATGAATTGTGTAAATATTCTATTACAGTAAAATACTGATTCATTTTAGCAAACTGGGTTTTTCTGAATGCAGCCTGAAGGCAGGTGGAGGGTAAATTCATTCCTCTAATTAACTGTCATTCCCAGTACAATTTTCCCAAGCTTTGTAGTTTCATCCTGTTATTTCACAAATACAGACATGAAAATTCACTAGCAATAAGATAGAACAGTCTAGTTTACATTCAGAGAGATGTTCTTGAATATAAGCAAAATACATCCTAAAAAAATCAAAATCATTTGAAACCTAGCCCCAATTTCTGCATCAAATTCTATGGAGGATACCACCTCACTGTCAGTGTTCTTCCTAACGCCATCAAAGAGGAGTTCTTACCCAGCTGTCCACACATGTTGATTAATACAAAAAGTGTGGCTAAAAGTACACCGCTTCCCCAAGATATGTTGATGTAGTCCCGCTGCTCATTCCATTGGAACCACATCCTGATGCCATCTTCCAAAAATGTGCTGATTAGGCAGAGGTGAGCCAGATGAGGTAGTACATGCTTTGTCACGCGCAAGAACTAGAAGAATAGAGGAGAGGGGAATAGCATTAGAGAGCCATAAGAAGAGAAATACATTTTACCAACAAAGTTAGTCAAGGGATCTTTGGATATTTGAGCATTAAAAAGCAGTGACACTTACTTAATTTAAAGATGCAGAAAAAATAGTTTTACTCTTGATGCAAGGTCACTTAGTATTAATAAGATTAGAAAAAGGCCACAATACCTCAACTTTCAAACTGCTGAATGAAGCAAATTAAAGCTAAACTACCAACTACTCTTTTTTTCCTATTTCACCTGAATAATGTTTTGTCCCTTTTAATATGTGTACTTAAAATGAGGTGATGTAACAGAGTACAAGTGAATAGAAGCAAGATCAAAATCTACTGATGGTGGTTTGGCTCATTTTCATAGTCAGCAAGATGATGATGATAATGACATTTCTTTATTAAATTTATTATTATCTTTTTAAAAAATTCAAATATTTAACATTAAAAAACAATAACATAAAAGACAAATACAAAAATACACATAACTTAACAACATGATACATACCCTCTAGGGTTATTATACAGCATTTTGTATCGACATATATCTTATGCTTATATACCGGTATTCCTATTATTACCTACTTAATTACTATTCCTTAGTACATTTCTAATATTTTAACATCATACAGTTTAACTAAAATCATAATACCTTTGTTTTTATTCACATCCTAATACAATTATTCAGGTTATTCAAGTCCAAAGTTTCATCCGTACTAATTTAACTATCTACTAATTTAAGTTCTCTTTTCAAGCCAATCGTATAACTTGTTCCAAATATCATAGTATTCCGAATCATCTCTCTCCTTCAATTCCATAATCATTTTATCCAATTCTGCACAATCTAAGATTTTCATAATTATTATATTTTCAGAGGGTATATTGTTTTGTTTCTTTATTAAATTTATAATCTACCTGACTCCTAGAGATATTGGATGGTTAAAAATTGTTACAAACATTTAGAATAAGAAACCAACACAAAACAAAAAGGAACAAAGATTGCAGAGATATCAAATTTGGATGGAAAGAAAAAAAAGCAGATCCATGAAAAGCCTGAGCTAGGAGCCAGATCTGAAATATCAGTGGGGTGGAGGTCATTCAAATCTAGAGAGGGGAGGGGAAATTCATTACAAAGTGCAGGTGTTGCTACAGAGAAAGCACATTCCCCAAGTGCCAATAGATGGCATTGTTTAATTGAAGGAACCCAGAGCATCTCAACCCTGCCAGATTGGATCGGCCAGGCAGATACTGTGAGAGTCAGACCATCTCTTATCTCTATGGATTTTAATCGCCCTCGAATTTAATGATCACAACTAAAATTGTCAATTAAACAAACAAACCCTCTGGCTGATTTTTGCTATTTCTTTTTCATCCTGCTTCAGTATTTCCTTCCTACGAAATATGAGCACTAACCCACTTGCCTTTATTTAGATCTAAATGAAATTCTGCATGCTGGTTTATAGTATTGAATTAGAATCCCCAAAGTGTAGTAACTCAGATACAGATTTGTAGTTGTATATGCAGATTAGGTCAGTATATAGGACACAAGATGCAATAATATAACTGGCTCTAATTCTGAGTATTATATTGTTCTTAGATCCAGTTGATAGGCATGCATATCCAATACAAAAAGCATGTAGGTCCTGGAAGCTTGACCTTTGGAATCAATGGCTGTCTATCGTAATTATCAATTAGATTACTTAAGTCTTGATTTTCTTTTCATTGCTTTCTAAATCCATTGTTTTCAGATTAGCTGCTTCCAATTACTGATTAACATGGTCTTTGTTCTATCAAGGATCTCAAATGTTCTTCAATAATTATCTATAAGGTGAGTATGAACTCAGTGTAGAATATAGTTTTAATAGCACTATAAATATCTTTGTGCATGGTGTTTGCCATCTGCCTTGGTGAGCAGAAATCATGAAGGATTTTATACTTTAATGCCTTACTCTAATTAACGAACCATTTGTCCTACTTTAGGAAGTCTTTTCTCAAAAAATAATATATTTAGTTGTGCCTTCAAATTTTGTTTTAATCTAGCTCTACTTCTGACTCAAAATAAATTGCTTATTTTGACATTTGTTATCCAGCAAAATCAGACTGTGGACAAAAGGACCAGCATTTACAAATATCTGAATATACAACATTGAGCTAGGAAATAATTATATTTCAAAGAGGTTGCTCTACTTGATATTGCTTTATTTAAAAATCTGATTCCCTAGAAACCAATTATTTACTTTAAAGATCTGCAGGGCCTGATCAAAGGACTCAATATATTCACTTATCTGTGATTTATCTAAAACCAGTTGTGTAACTTGTGGGCTCCTATCCAGAATCCAGAGAGCAACTATTTTTGCTCAGTTCTTAGTCAGCAGTACTAACTACATTGCTGGTAACATACTTATTTATTAACTTGCCTTTTTACCGAGTTACCAAGACTTTCAGTTGACTATAAACTAAGCTTTATAGTAAGCAAAGTCAACATTTATGAGTATAATAAACACTGAATTCAAAATTATGATTTGTGAAATTTTACATGGGAATGAGAAATGGGCTCAGAGCCTTGTGAAGATTGCAGCATACACAAGAGAGAGAGAGAGAGAGAGAGACAGACAGACAGACAGACAGACAGACAGACAATCAGAATTTCTTTCCCTTCTTTAATACTGATAACTACCGGTATATCCATTGTTGATTTCGGATGGTCAAAGATTAAACTCAGAAAACAAAGCCTATATAGTTCTATCTTACACTGTAAAATAAATGTGCTCTTCAATCTATGTTAATAGAAAGAGGATTATGCCCTTTCACCTTTTTAGGGTGAAGGTATAACATATTCTCTGGTCAACACTGAGTGGACATACAGATACAACTTTCTGCACTTGCCATTTTAAGGCAGAGATGGGGAATCTGCAGCTCCAGAGCCATATATAGTCTTTAACGTTTGAACAGACCATGACTGTTCAAAACCAAGACCAGTTTCTTCACTTCTTGAAATGGGAAATTACAATCTAGTATCTACAATAGGCAGATTATACTAGTTACAAACATATATTTTCCCCATTCACTATTGTGATGTGATTTTTTTTTGCAGCCACGAAACGCCTAAAATAATAGATATTCTGTTACCTCATTCTGAAAAGGTAGTCCTTAATTTACAATCATTTATTTAGTAATCATTCGAAGTTACAACGGCACTGAAAAAAGTGATTTATGACAGTTCTCACACTTATGACCATCGCAACATCCTCATGGTGATATGATCAACATTCAGGTGCTTCATAACTGGCATGTTGTACTGTCCTGGGATCATGTGATCACCAGTGGTAACCTCAACTGACTTCTGACAAGCAAAGTCAGTGTGGGAGCCAGATTCACTTAACAACCATATGATTCACTGAACAACTGCAATGATTTTCCCAACTGTGGCAAAAAAGATCATAACTCACAACTTTCTTGGTTTGTTATTATTGTTGTTAGTTGCAAAATCGTGTCCGACTCATTGCAACCCCATGGACAACATTCCTCCAGGCCTTTCTGACCTCTACCATCCCCCGGAGTCCATTTAAGCTCACACCGACTGCTTCAGTGACTCGATCCAGCCACCTCATTCTCTGTTGTCCCATTCTTCTTTTGCCCTCAATCGCTCCCAGCATTAGGCTCTTCTCCAGTGAGTCCTTCCTTCTCATTAGGTGGCCAAAGTATTTGAGTTTCATCTTCAGGA
>JANHFT010001999.1:152890-168922 GCA_032467955.1 Pseudoxenodon macrops | reverse complement strand
AGGGTAGGAGTTGAAACAATTTATGTCCAGGATGCGAGGGATCAGTAAATATTTTCACGGCCCTCTTTTTGACTCGTGCAGTGTACAGGTCCTTAATGGAAGGCAAGTTAGCAGTAATTATTTTTTCTGCAGTTCTTTAATTTCATTTTAATTTAATTTAGTGGCTTTAAGAAACTTGTCCATCATTGGCAGAAGCAAGTACAGGTCATTTCAAGAATTATTTTCATTTTTTGTTGTTAAATCTGTATTTAAATTAAAACTATGGATGCAGAGGCATCACATGTCTCTACAAATCATCCATTTAAAGTCAGCATGCAGAAAACACCTAGCTGTTTTAAAAAGACATTCAATGAAAAAGCACAATAGTAATTCCAAAGTGTCTGTGTTTGTGTGTATGTATGAATATGACTATAGAAACAAAGGAAGTTATTGTATACTGTTCCTGTATTGTCCCAAGCTCTGTCATTTGTTTTGTTACGGATTAGTATGCTGTTTGAACACAAATGCAGCCATTTATTAACTATGATTTATATTTTAAAGAATGTATGAACTCTATAACTATGTTTGTTCATAAACCTCTGGGAGGATTGCTCTGTTGGTCTGTGATATTTTTTTTTTTAATATCCTGTTTCCCTGAAAATAAGAAGCCCAGATAATAAGCCCAATCAGGCTTTTGAGCACATGCGCTAAAATAAGCCGTCCCCAAAAAATAAGCCCTCCCCAAAACACAGCAGCAGCCATGAGGTGACCACACTTGCCTCCTCCTGCACCTCAAAAATTATAAGACCTCCCTGAAAGTAAGGCCAAGCGCTTATTTCAGGGGTCAAAAGAAAATAAGACCCTGTCTTATTTTGGGAGAAATACGGTAGATGGTCAAATAAATAGTTAAATAAATAGTAATGAAATAAAAAATAAAACTTGGAATAAAACTTGAGCTTCTTCTGTAGTTTTCTGGAAAGAAGAAGTTGTTGCATCATGTTCAAATGACATGGTAACATAGAAACAAAGCCACAGAGAAACACTTTTCAGTTGTGCTGTTCAGACAATGTGCTAGACAGTTTGGAGCTAAAACATATATGCTGTAAGTAATCTAAATGTACACATATGAAAAATGTATACAGCATGAACAAGTTCTATCATTTATTTTCACATATTTAACAGAAAAGCTATTTGCTGTTCTTGAAAGCCTCACTATAGATTGTAATATTTCTAGAATAGACAAGCTCTAATAAACAATAAGATGGGAGCAATGTAAATTTAAATCTAATTGTACAGTATATGCTTTGGACCATTTAGGTTGTCCAGAAGAACAATAGTATGGAAACATTTTGTGAGCCAACCAATCCAGTTCCCTTCCCCAGTGAAATTCCAGGACATAAATTATATTCAGACAATGTCCTCAATTTCCACAATCCCTAAAGAGTAAAGTATCATTACATATGGAAATCCATACAATTCCATACAAATTATAATTTGTGGTTATATTTTTATATTTGCTGCTCATGAGCACTGCATATGGATTAGCAAGCTGAAATAACATGGACCATGCCAAATGCAGAACACAGGAATCAAGTTGACTATATTATTAACACAAGAAAGTGGAAGAACTCAGTTATTTACAGCAAAGATGTTATAAGCGATGATTGTAGAGCAACTTTAAAATCTAAAGAAGAGGAAAGCCAGTTCCCACAGTTCCCATATGAACTTTAGTATATGCTCACCATTTTCAAGGAAAGTATTAGCTATCCATTAAAGCCCCAAATCTCATTGGTATGAAACCAGAAGAACTTAAATGAAATCAAAGCTGTTATTAAGGATGAATGTGAAAAGAGACTGAAAAAGATCAAGAAACAGAAGAAAGAAAATTAAATTTCAGAATTGACAAGAGGATTGCCAAAAAAGAAAAGCCAAAACCAAGCAAACAAACATCTCAGGAAAGAACTTCAGACTGCTATTGGAATAGACAAGAAACAATATTACAGTAGCATCTGTAAGTACACTGAAGATTGAAACAGACATGGTAAAACAAAGAATGTCTTCCAAAACATCTCCAAATTTAGGAGAATGAAATTGGTATGCTAAAGCTTGTCAATTGGCAGATAGTAACTGATTCAAAGATCCAATAAAGATGAAAGGAGTTTCTGAAATATTATACACTGGAGATGTCAACATCCAGCATTCTTTAGAAAATATTCTCTATTTTAAGATCCTCTGGTATCACTAGATAAAATTAAACCAGTCATTACTAATTTGGACTGAAATATGGCAAGCAACAGAAAAAGAGTATATCATTCTAACCAAATTATGTCAGAAAACTGGAGAATGCAGTGGCTAACATATTAGAAGATGTTAGCCTACATACAAATGCAAAGAAAGGGAACTTAAGAGTATACAAACTATTGTATAATACACTTAATTTCATATGCAAGCAAAATACTCTTTAGAATTAAACAATATATATTTGAGTCCTGGATGGAAAAGGAGATGGCAGATTATCAAAGTGGTCTTAGAAAAAAATATTGTTACTGATGCGTTCAGCATAATTGCAATAGAAAGAACATTGATACTTTTGAACTTTGGTGTTAGAGAAGAATCCTTAGAATATCGTAAGTAGAAACAAAGAAATGGGTCATTGAACAAATCAACCTAGAATTGTCAGTCAAAGCATAAATGCTTCAATTATCAAATGTTGAACATGTTAAGCGAAGATACACTATCTGCAATAGTCTATAATGCTAGAAAAATGGCAGGATAAAGAAGAGAGTGATCAGAAACAAAGTGGATGGACTCAATAGTAACAGCTTCAACGTGATAATCAGTTTATTAACAGAATACTCATTTATTCAACTCAGTCATAGATCAAAACTCAGGAAAAAAAGAAAAGGAAAAGAAAAACCATGTTTTCTTCTTGTTGCTTTTGCCATTGTTTAAGAGCTGACTAAAAGAAAAGGAGTAGACAGAAAGAGTTAGGATTTTTTAAATTGAAGTATTTCTTTTCTTGACCTAAATAAACTCAAAGCAGAATTTGGCAATAGAATAGAATAGAATAGAATAGAATAGAATAGAATTCTTTATTGGCCAAGTGTGATTGGACACACAAGGAATTTGTCTTTGGTGCATGTGCTCTCAGTGTAGATAAAAATACAAGATACATTTGTCAAGAATGATAAGGTGCAACACATAATGATAGTCATAGTCATTAAATATTTATGAAAACTTCATGGGAATACTGTATCTTGGATAATTTATATTAAAATCAACAAAAGTTATTTGATGTGTACAGCCAAATTATTATGATCTAGTGCTAGTTTAGGTCTTATAAAATCTTAAGCCTGATATGTTTTTGACAGCATAATGCACTCAGTAATGTGATTTAATTTGTATTACTATAACCATGTTGCTTGTATCTTGTATCTTTCAATTTATATTGTTTTTATTTGTTTCCTAGTATGACTTGATAGCTTATTAGTAACTTTGACTATCACTAAGTATTGTACATTTTTATTCTTGATGAATGTATTTTATTCTCCTTATGCACACTGAGAGCATATGCACCAAACACAAATTCCTTGTGTGTCTAATCACAGTTGGACAATAAAGAATTAAATTCTATTCTATTCTTAGTCATATCACATGAAGACTAATCAGATATGGAGCAACTTCCAAAATCATCTCGGTTTTCCAAGAAAAAATTCCAGTTGCAGAACTAATGAAAGTGCAGATCTTTTAATTACACAACTCATTGCTAAAGGCTGTACTAAGTACAGCATACATCTTCCAAACATTTATTTGCTATAGGTCAGTGGTGGGTTGCTGCTAGTTCGGACCAGTTCTATAGAACCGTTAGCCGAAATTTGCCCCCACTCAACAAACTAGCAGCGATGGCCAGTTGGCCATGCCCCAGAACTGGTCCTCCGGCAGGAAATCATTCTTCCGGGTTGAAATTACCTAAAAAAAACCTTCTGCGCATGCACAAATGTGCGACGGGGACACGTGTGTGAGCAAAGCAACTGTGCGCATACAAAACATGCACTTCCATCACGACCCAAACCGATAGGGAAGGTAAGTGGAACCCACCCCTGCTACAGGTCCAAAACATGCCTACTGCTACTTGTCTGGTCAATTTCTTAAGGATCTGTGTTGTCTTTATTTTATTTAGTTTTGATATTTTCACCTTTATAAAATCCATGCTTCCTGAAATATAGTTAGATATTTCTTATTTTGCCAGGGCTAGATAAGACGATACATAAATATTATGCTTCTTTCAATACTTTGTAGGTTAAAAACACTTTGTAACAAAATGTTGTGCAAGTCTAATTATTAAAGTATTAAAGTCCTACAGAGGCTTTTCCCAAAAAAACAAAACTAGAACAGTCATTTTAAAAAATCATAATTTGATGTTTTGCCACTGCAGTTTTATTTTCTGATTTCATGCCGATGCCCCTTTACTCTCATTAAGTCTTAAAAACTCTATTAAATATCAATATCACCCTATATATTATTATTAAATCTTTCATTAAATCATCCATGAGAAGATTCATCAAAACATTGCATCAAGAATAATTGACCATTTATACGGAAAATTCAACTCATTTATTTTAATACATTTATAAATGATATCTTGCCCTTCTTGGAGGAATTCAGTCATCTATCTGGGTTTATGCACATCCTGTTTTATTTCAAAAGCTTATATGCTTTCTGACATTTAAGATGCCTGCCAGTCATGTTTCACAAGGTTGAGATATCTTGACTACAATCTGCAACTGACAGTCTTACCATTTGGTAAGATGTGACCAGCCAGTGGTCCCAGAATGTGGTTGTGCTCTGCAGGGACAACTGAAAGTCATTACTAATTTTTAGTGTAATACAAGACGAATATTATTAAGTATATGTGAGCAATCTCTACACATATTTTTAGGTGATTTTTACCTCAGTGTTGACTCCTGCAATTTATCTTGGCAAGGTTTTGGAAGTGGTTTGCCATTACCTTCTTCCTGAAGCAAAGAGAAAGTAACTGGCCTAAGCTAGCTAGCTTTGTGCCTAAGATGAAATTAGAATTCACAGTCTACCAGTTTCTAAAACAGGTTCTTATATACTTTGACAGTATTTAATGTAAATGAAATCAAACCAGCTATGCCCATCCTACCTCTCCTGCAAACTTGTGAACACCTATTCTAAATCCTATAAGGGGCAAAGTTGTATTTTTCAGTCCATTTGATGTTGAATTTTTTTTTAAAAAACAACAACATATATGTACTATGTCTGTGTTGCAAAACGAGATCTTGATCATGGGGCTCTTGGCAACCAGTTGTAACTGCGAATAAGGATTGCCAAGCATCCAGATCACTATCACGTAACCACAAAGGTGCTGGGACAGCCAGAACTCTGAGGACCAGACATAATCACCATTCATTCAGCCTTCTGGTAACTGGCAACAGTCAATGACTGAATAGTTGTAGGTCAACAACGATCATATTTATATATGTCAGCCCTTGGAGAGATGCCTGGTTAGCTCCACAAGGTACATTAGAACTATATATTATTAAATGATTTTCAAATTTGGCAACTTCAAAATATGGGACTTCATCTTCCAGAATTGCCAGCCTATATGAAACACATAGACTATAGTTGTAAATGTTTTTCAACTTTTGTGTTGGAGAAGATTCCTGCGAATGCCATGAGCAACCAAGACAATAAACAAATGGATCTTCAAAAACATCAAACCAGAGTTTTCACTTGAGGTACAAATAACCATCTCAAATATCTATTTTGGATATCTTATACAAATACCATATTAGGGTTTTTTGAGGTGGTGCTAATGCTACTAGGAAACATGGAAGGAAAGAGAAGAACAGGATGACCAGGAACAAGGTGGATGGATTCAGTTATGACAGTGACTTGGAAGATTGGAAGATCTGGAAGACCTACTTAGGGATAGATTATCACAGCGAAAATCAATCTACGTGGTTGCTAAGAGTAGAAAAAGACTTGATGGCACACAAACAGATCAACACAATCATAAAAGACTGACTGTATTTTGCCTTGCCTTTCTCTCATACTCCATTGTATGGAACTCAAGCCAGATTTACCTTCTTTCTAATTCTTCCTGTGTTCTTCCGCTTAAGGTAGGCTTTTGTTTTTGTAATTCTTCTTGCATAGTTTTTCCAAGGGCATCTCCCTTACTCTGTACACCGTATATCTTTTCAAATGGAAACTTGTATTCAATGAACTTGTCATCAAACAGAAATAAAAGCTGTAAAAGTCCCTCACCTCACCTTCATATTAGAGTCTTGGATATTTTCCATGTTGAATTTTCCACACCCCTCTCACTCACAGCTCAAGAAGTTCATCGGGTAATTCACATTAATAAAACCAGGTAACAGTAATTATATAATAATGAATGTAATAGTGCAATAAATCGGTAGGAAACTGAAAATGACATATTGTTATAGATCCCCTTGGCTTTAATTATAAAGGTGCAACCATCTCATTTACTCCAGCAATTTTTAAACTTAGCACCAAAGATCTCTTGATATAATATTCCAAAAAACATTGCTAATAAGGTGTGCTTATTTAGTGCAGTAAGAGCCCCCTTGGTGGGTATGTGGGCTTATAATGATGTATCCAAGTGGATAAATGATGAGGTTGAAGGCCAAACTTTGGATGGATTAGATAACAGTAGAGGAATAGACTGCTATTATTATTTCATTAGTCTGGCACTTAATACCCATTCTTTAAAGTTCAAGGTGAGTTTTAAAGTAAACGTGTTAGGCTTCTGTATGAAATTAATCCTCTCAGGACTAAACTTTTTTTTTTAAAATAATATATTTTTCTTGATTTGTTTGTGCCTTGAAATCTACAGTTTGATTCACCCAATTTGATGGGGGGCAGGTGTTTTGTTTTAATGGTCTTCTTCATTATAACGGGACTCTCTTGTAATCTATCAAATTTGAGCTCCTTCTCTGAGGGGAACTGATTAAAAAAAAAACTTTCCCAAATATTTATTTTTATTTATCATGAAATTTATTTGCCACCCATCTTGAACCTAATGACTCTGGGCAGCTTTCAACATAAGCCATAACATAATAGTAACAGGATTGCAAGCTAGCTAAAAAGCCGGCCAAGGAAAATGTTTTGGCAAGGCAAGAATTGCTCCAGGCAGAGCACTAATCCAAAGGAATTGGGGCTAAATCATAATAAGAGAAAGAGAAAGAGCAGGATTTTTTTGTATCTTCCCTTGAATAGGAGGCAGACCATCCTATTCATTTTTGACAGTTGTAGTTGGAGAGATATCTGGAACCAGAAAATAAGCTCTGGAGACCATACAAAGGCCTGAAGCTTTAAACATTCAGCATACATCTGCTAAAAATGGTATTATGAAGGGAAGCACTGAAGAAAAACTAGCAAAGGTACATAAGAAACCTGGGTCTACAATAAGAGACTAAAGGTTAAGCTGCAAGCAACTCTGCTAAGTTAAGGTAAAAAGGTCCACCTTACAGAGGATCCAGATAATGGCTTTAACAATAACTTCATAAACTGGGTTAATTTGAGTAATGAGCAAAGTAACTAAAGAAAACTGATACTCTTTTAAAAAAGCAAATAATTGAACAGATAGTAATGTTACCCTCCTGTAGTTACATACAAACATACATTACATACATGCATACTTATATATAATAACTGAATATATGGAAATACTGTAATTACTAACAATCTTCTACAAAAGGAGAACAGTGGGACAGGTAGGCATTGAGCTAGCAAGTAGTTGGTGGAAGAAATACTACATGCATCAGTCAAGCCATTTATAGAACTATGATAATTTGCTTCTGAGGTCTCTGTGATCTTTGTTAATACTAAAAGAACAGAGAAAATCAACAACAGCCTTTCCTCAATATCAGAAAGTAGCCTCAGGTCTGTATTATTCATGTTTTTTATGGAATCTATGATAGAGATTCTCAGACTCTGGGTCATGGTCTTCCTGGAGAGTTACAAATAATTTAGACGAGGCGTCAGTTGTTGTTGTTTTTTAAAGCCTTAGGGATAGCAGTTGGATTTATAGTTCAGGGCATTTTTCAAGCTTACAAATTCTTTTTCCAACTGCTTCTTTTCCTTAGCATAGGCAAAGCTGTCAATATTGAATCATTTACTTTATAATTTTCATTATGAAACATAATTTTGTTAGGCTTTTCCTGGAATTACATCTCTCTGTTGGTAAGTGTTTTACCATCGTCTCTGAAATATCTGGAGGTGTAGGTGTTAAGGTAGTTTACTATTTTAACCATTATTTAAAATTTTCTGCATCTGAAAAGTTTTGTCAGATTGTGAGAAATAAGATAAACATAACTAATCTGTTGATAGCATTTGCAAAAGTTCAAACATCTTATCAGGATTTTTAAATCTGAATAGAGCAAATACTGTATTTATAAAAAATGCTACACACACACACACAAATTATATATGTATTTCTTGACCAATGTTATTACTTTGGATAGTTGCAGTATTCCAATTTTAAAAATCTCAAGTAAGAGCTTAAGTAAGTATCATGGTTTAGAATATGTACATAGCATTCTAATAGTAAGTGCATCTACAGAAAGAATATACTAAAGATGATTCACTTTCTATTTTGTTCAGTCTAACATTCAAAGATTCTTTATGTGTCTGCAAAAGACTGACAGAAAAATACTCAGAAGTACTTTAAGAGAGAATACAAAGCATAGAATCTTCCCTGAATTTCAGTCCATTAGTTCAGAAGATGTTGCGTTCATGAAGTGTGCACTGGTGAACTGGTAAATTAGAAATTCACAATACAATTTTGCTATTGCAGTCTGAATGCTTTAATGGATTGAATTGGGCTGAAGAGCCACAATAGGAAAAATAGCTGTATAACCTATTATAAGCCTCATGATAGACACACACACACACACACACACACATACAAATATATATATATATACCGTATATATATATATATTGTGGAGAGAAAGAGAGAGAGAGAGAAAGCGCTAATAAATAAATCAGTGTTGATTGGGCTCTCTTCCACACTCCATTGCATGAAAAACCTATATATGAGTTTGGAAAAGTTCTTTAATATGATGCTATCAAATTAAAATAAATTAAATTAGTAACAACAACTCAAAACGTTGGGAAGAAAACTAAAATCTATTTGTTTTTCCAATGTCACAGAAAGTAGTGATATAAAAATATAATAATAAGCAAAATAATTGACACTTATTTCCTTTAATTATATTTGGAAATCAACATAAATTTGGTCATTTACATAGATAATGTTTTTAAAAGTATGTTCACACATATTTTTCCATCTTGTTTTTCCCAAGCAGAGACCTAAAACAGTAAGAGGTTTCCAGTCAGGCTATCAGCCACAGATAGAAAATTCAGATCTCTAAACAGAAGGAATCACTTTCTACACCAAACACATGTTTATTTTATCAACTTGTACAAAACTAGGTTGATCAATTTATACCCATATGAAAACTAGGCAAAATAAAAACTTGTCAACAGATTAACTAAGGCTTGATATAGAAAATTCAACAGCTTAAATAATATCAATATTTCTTCTGCATTTTTTACCATTTTCATTCAGTTTTAGAGCAATGAGAATTGTTTTCAATGTTTTGTTTTGCTTGTTGAAAGGAGAAAATGTCAATGAAATGCTCTTATTTGACTTCTGGAGCTGATTGAGTGGGTAGGCATTTCTACACATGGCCACATGTCCTCTTCTAATGGTCTCTTTCTTGTTTTCCAAAGTCTCTTCGGGATTCCACGGTTGAAATCTCCAGAGAAGATGTTCTGTTCGTACAGAACAAATTTTCAGATAAAGAAGAATGGAAAGCCTTCATGACAGGGACATGTCCGTTTCCTGCATGTCCTGTGTCCTTCAAAGCAACTATTAAAATAAATACTTATGACTGTCTTTAACAACCTGAAAAAGATGTAGAAAAAGTTATTTTACTGGGAAGGTATCCTGGAGAAAAAATGTTGGAACAGTGTTCAGTACAATAGATTAGCTACCTTCCTTTTCCCCCCCTAATTAGATTATGATTTACTTTTATAGTATATTTGCAGTCAGATGACAAGTTCAGCTTCACAACAATAGTGAAGAGCTCTAATGTTTAACAATGAGCAGGAAATTCAACTTTTTTACACAAGGATTACTCCTTTTATGAAAATGTGTCTACCCTAAGATGGATGGCATCAGCTTTCCAAGGTTTTTTATAGCATTGTTCTGGTCTTATTTGGAGATGCCAGAAGATTTGGGACTTTGATATACAGCTCTACAACTGAGCTGAGACTGCCACCCTGTACTTACAGTATAAAGTCTAAATATCCAAATGTTTGACACTAAAACAAATATTTTTCTTTCAATGTATAGCACCCTAAATTTTATTCAAAACATTAAACTCTAGTTTCCCCAACTTGTTTTTTTTAATATCTGGCTTTAATACTGCAGCATGCTTGATTACAGCTGATAGATTAATTTCATTCTCTGTCTGTCTTTGCAGGTCAATCAGAAAGGTGGTTTCACAGTTGTTAGAACATGCCTTTATTTTCAGAAAATTGTTAAACCTCATTTTTTGTCCTGCCATTCTCTATCTCACTCATGTGCTTCCCATACTACTGAAGCCTGGCTGTTCACAACAAGATCTGACTTGGCTTTATTGTTTCATCAGTTTCCTTGTATAGCTGTCTATAATATGATCTCACCTGTGATTTATGCCACCAAAACTAAAACTTAACTACCCATGACATTTACTGCATATTGTTTGATTCATTTGCATTGAGCCCATGCCAAATGCCATCTAAATCCCAAATATATCCCTTGCAGGCCTTTTGGTGTGAGTGATTGGCCATAGTTCAGATGCAAATATGAAATTGCTATGGGGTTTTTTATTGCAGCATAAAAATTAGTCAGAGCTCTCTTGGAAAGAATCTGTCTCTGTCATTCAAAAACTTTTCCCTATCGGATCTGAGCATCATGCAGGATATTAATCGTCATGCTGCATATAATTTTTAACACAGATAAGTGGCACTATATTTATAGACTTCTCCCACCTCTTATTATGCTCGCTACACAGAGAATAGATAACAAACCAAAATATTTCATTCCTTATATCAACAACTTTTTGCCATTTTTATTCAAGGTCTTGGGCAGCCGGACTACTCCCTTGCATACAATATTATAAAAAAACTTTAAAAAAAAACTGAATCTAGATTCTTTTGTGGATAGGGTTGCACTTGATCAATAAGGGGCAAGCCATGGCTTCACCACAGCCTTCCTTTCCTTCCAAATAAGGAAAAAGGATCTGGCAGAAAGCTAATTTAAATGCATTTAATTCAAACTTGATTTAATTAACTATGATTTAGTTTAAATGTAAACTTAACTAAGGTTAAATTTAATTAATTAAATACTACTAATATGATTACTTCCCAATGTGTTTAATAATGCTACACTCTATGTTAGAAATTACAATACATCCATTCTTGGACGAGTACTAGCATTAGAGCAAAAACTCCAAGGAAGAGCCACAGGTAGCCTTGCAGTTCCAAAATACTGGAATCGGTCTAGAACAGTTTTTCCCAGCTGAGGAATTCTGGGAGTTGAAGTCCATAAATTTCAAAGGTCCCAAGTGTGAGGAACACTGATCTAGATGAATTTGTGCATGATAGTGGTGGTATCTATATTTTATCTGTAAGTAAAAGATATCATGAAATAGTGATGATGGAGTTACAAAGAATAATAGGCACAACCATTAATTGAGCTCCTAAGCAGTCACAGAATATTAACACAAAACCTGGTGGGATACTTCCAAGTACTTAACAATGCCATTAATCCATTTTCAAGGAATATTTTATCCATGTCCCATCTGGATCAGAACCTTGGAATGTATGCCAAAGTGATTTTAAGCCCTCTCTTCCAATAGGCTGCAGTTTTCTTTTTAAAAAGGCATTAACACAATTACTAACTGTTCACAATTCTGCTATTTGTTGACTTTGATAAATGTGTTAAGAACTAAGGTGCATCATAGATAATACTATGTCAAATCTGTACTGCATTTTAGAACTTCTTATTTAGCTTGATGGCAAAGAAACTGCTTTTGAAATTATTTGAAGGAAGGAAAGAACTGAGTGGAATATGCCTGACTTCATTATAAGGTGACAGCTACCATGTATCAAGCTCATCTCCTAATATCTACATAACAGAATAGCAGATTTGGAAGGTACCTTGGGAGTCTTCTACTCCAACCCCTGTCTCAGGCAGGTTGACTCCCTTTTCTTTGTGGCAGCCTCTTAGATATTGGAAGACTGCTATCATGTCACCTCTAGTTCTTCTTTTCATTAAACTAGACATACCCAATTCCAGCAACTGTTCTTTATGTGCTTTAGTTTCCACTCTTTCTAGAGTTTCAACATCTTTTTTATATTGTGGCAACTAGAAGTAGATGCAGTATTCCAAGTATGGGCTTGTTGTTGTTGTTGTTGTTAGTCGCGAAGTCATGTCCAACCCATAATGATCCCATGGATAATATTCCTCCAGGCCTTCCTGTCCTCTACCATCCCCCAGAGTCAATTTAAGCTTACACCAACTGCTTCAGTGACTCCATCCAGCCACCTCATTCTCTGTTGTCCTGTTCTTATTTTGCCCTCAACCATTCCCAGCCTTAGGCTCTTCTCAAGTGAGTCCTCCCTTCTCATTAGGTGGTCAAAGTATTTGAGTTTCATCTTCAGGATCTGGCCTTCTAATTAAATTTACTGATTGTATAGAGCTTTTTCATCTTTGACTGCATAGGACATAGTCAATCTGATTTCTGTGTTGACTGTATGGTGATATCCATGTGTAGATCATCTCTTGGGTTGTTGGAAAAGAGTATTTGCTATGACCATCGTATTCACTTGACAAAATTCTATCAGCCTGTGCCCTGCTTCATTTTGTACTCGAAGGTCAAACTTGTCTGTTATTCCGGTTATCTTTTGGCTTCCTACTTTAGCATTCCAATCCCCCATGATGATAAGGACATCATTTTAATTCTAGAAGGTGTTGTAGGGCTTCATAGAACTGATCAACTTCATCCTCTACAGTAGTTGGAGCATAGACGTGGACTACTGTGATGTTGAATTGTTTGCCTTGGATTCGAACTGAGATCATTCTGTCATTTGGGGGATTGTATCCCCGTACTGCTTTTCCTACTCTTTTATTGACTATGAAGGAAGACTACTCCAGTTCTTCTCAGGGATTCTTGCCCGCAGTAGTATACCTGATGGTCATCTGAATTAAATTCACCCATTCCTGTCCATTTTAGTTTGCTGATTGCTAAGATGTCGATGTTCAGTCTTGTCATCTCTTGTTTCACCATGTCCAGCTTGCCTTGATTCATGGGTCTTACATTCCAGGTTCCTGTGGAGTATAGATCTTTACAGCATCGGGCTTTCCTTTCACCACCAGATACATCCACAGCTGAGCATCCTTTCAGCTTTGGCCCAGTCGCTTCATTCTTTTTGAATGAAAACAATATCATATATTTCTTCTAAATAAACCAGAAACCTTCTTTATCACATTCACATATTTCTCGGTAGTCTGAAGGACTAAAATATGCATAATGCATCATAAAAAGGCACTATACTTTCTCATTTTTTCCCCACTGTGACTTCTTGTACCCTTTCAATCAGAATTCTTCCAAATAGCTTTCCAGACACACCTATCTAACTAATCTCCTGCAGTTTTTGCATTCCATTGCATTACCTTTTTCTCTATAGGGGAAAAGAATATTATTTTTCCAGTTGTCAGCCGTAGATACAATCTTCATGCATACAGTACATTAAATAAATCTCAAAGCCACTTAACGATCAAATCATATCTCTAAATGAACATTTCTTGTTATATTGTCTACACCTGCAGTCTTACAATTTTGAATTGTGTTAACATTATGCAACATTCTTTGCATTCATATTGTACATTTTCCAGATTTCCTTAATGTAGGAGCATTATGTTATTTTTCCTTTTCACCCTCACACACCTTATATTTTATTTTATATTTTATTTTAGTTCTCAGTTCTCAGTTTTTCATCATAAGTGATCAAACTAAACATGCTTTTTATATTTATATTCATTCCTTTTTTACATTTTCACATGAATGGTGAACCACATATTCTGAACAAACAAACCTTTTTCTAAGCAGATACCAGGAAAAGAACTGTGCAAATTGTGAATACAGAGAATCCTAGGCAAGCGTAAGTTTATTTTCCTTTTTTAGTTTTTTTCTTTTTTGTCGTTTTACTTAATTAAAATAGGTCTACTGATCAACCTCACTTTACAAGATCAAATCAACTTCAATGACCCAGGCAATATTGAAACCAGTGCAATTCTATATCCTCCTGGTACATAGTGGAATTCCTGTACCATTGTTTTATTCATTGTTTTATTACATTTTTTATTTTGGTTTTAATTTTATCTGGTTGTTACCTAGGGACATTAGGACATTCTTCTTTGGAAAAAAAAGTCAAAATCATTCTTTTTCAGGAAACTGATTTATAATGATTGGTATAACTATAGACAAAAATGGAATGAAGTTGATAAAACTAGTTTCTACCTTAAAGATTAAACTGAGACTAACTACTTACCACTCAACTCTTTCCCTTCACCTCGCAGTATGACAGGAAGAATTGCATAGTAAAGAGTATTTAGTAACATGTCAAGGACAAATAACCTATCTTTTAAAAATCAACTAGCATCTAACAAGGTTGCTGGTTACCTAGCTATGAACACCAATAGTATTTTGTGGTATTAATTCATAAACACACTATGTTTCTCTCTCAAATATCTGATAAATAAATCATATTATTTAGGTAGATTTAATCATATACAAAAGGATATCTTTTATTCTAGGGGACAAAAGAAATGAACATTCATCAATAGAAGACAATGCTGTAAGGAAGATGACTATAAAATAAAAATAGGACTATTACTAATTTGGCATTAAAATAAAACATTCTGAGAAAAGGTAAAGGTAGAAAAATGTCCAGTTGCATGCATTACTAACATGCTTCATTGAAACATGATTTATGGAAAACATGATTCAAGGTAAAGGGATGTGTATATACTTTTTTTTTCTTTCAAGACAGAAAAAAGATTGAATTTCTTTCCATACCAAGCAGAATACAAATTAAAAATGCAACAGCACTTCTGTACTGTTTCTAGTGTTAACGACTACCAGGAATTAAGCTCAACATTTTTCAAAAACTTTTTACCATTGATTTACTTGAAATTTTATTTACGTAGATAAATATTGTGCTTTCTTACTCCATGCAGCTACTTATGGGTGCACCACAGTGTATCCATGTAATACCACTGCTTTGTTCTGTTTTCCTGTTCTTTTCCCTTCGTTTTTTGTAACTAAAAAATAAAACAAAAACACAATAATTACCATCCAGAATCATTGGCAGTCAGATGGCCTCTAAATTTTATAAATGGAATATAAAATTTGAAAACTTCTGATAACTATGAATGCAGTCCTAGACACATTCACTTGCAAGAAAGTACCACCAGGGCCACCCCTGCTGGGGGTTTGCAGGGGTTTGGGAGAACCTCTAGCTAAGATTCTGTGCAGTTCAGAGAACCCACAAATCCCACTTCTGCCTGGTCCTGCCCACCCTGCCCCACTCCTCCAAGGAGTCCACATGCAGACCGTTTTGGATGCAGGTAAGTGCAGAGTGCACGCGCAGGCTCAGGAAGGGTGAAAAACAGGCCTATCTCCAGAGGGTCTCCAGAGCCTGGGGATGCCGTTTTTGCTCTTCTGGAGACTCAAGGAAAGCCTCTGGACAAAAATACACCTCCACCATGGTGCAGGAGGCCGACTAGGCAGTGCCCATCATGGCCACGCCCATCCAGCAACAGGGCAGAGAACCCCTTGCTAGAAGCCCACTGAGTACTACTGAATGCATAACAACTTACTCTCATTGCCATTCTCTCTTTCATCCATCCCACCCACCCCTCCCTCCCTCCCTCCCTCCCTCCCTCCC
>JANHFT010001999.1:127571-145407 GCA_032467955.1 Pseudoxenodon macrops | reverse complement strand
ATTCAGCCATGACATTACATGACTCCATAGGAATCCAGAAGGCATAAGAACCCTCCCACTCTCAACTCCATTTTGTCAACTGTACCAGAATCACATGTGGTTGGTGGTTCTACTTCATCAATAAATGGACCCTCTTTTCAATCAGCTCCAGCCTCCATTTTATTTCCAGCATCTTTCTCCCGACTTGGAACTGGACTAGATTTTTCTTCCTAAACTAAATTAATGTAAATGTAATAATTAACCCATTAAAGCTAGTGGATTTCCAGGTGCTACTTTCTAAACTCTATATTTACTATATTAACCTCTAGCTTATCCTGTCTAAATTCCCATTTTAAATTGTGCATTTTTGTTCTTGCTTGTAAGAATGAACTTCATTCTGAAAATAGGAAAGGAACCTACATGATTTATAACACCACTGTGAACTAAAGGCCAAAGATCTCATTTCTATTTTAGCACACCAACTACATATAACAAATTATTTTTGTCCAGACAGAGAAACACTATAAACATTCCGACAAATATAGTTGGCAATTTTAACCAATATATCTGTGGAAACCAGATGTTGTTGTAGGCAAAGCTGAAAGCAGGGGGGAAAAGAGGTCAAGACTTATGTAGTAAATTATTTGTTGCAAATTACATCTTCGGCATCTTCTGTACACTCATTTTCAGGAAGGATTTGGTTTTAATCAGTCTGGTTTCTCTTTCAGATAACAATAGAGGGATATATTCAATAGAGAGAAAAGCTGTGATTTTTTTGTAGTAGTTTTGAATAATGCCTAATTTTAATGGTGTTTTTGCACAAACAGGTTGTTATAAATATTGAATATACCTCTGTAATGTATAGCTTTTACCTACAATACTGAAATCTAGGAAGTCAATTTATTTTTCATTTCCTACATATGGTAATATATATGCATAGATATGCAAGTACTGGAGTACATAACAACAGACATGTCACTGGAAGTCAAAATCAGAAAACTGTGTCTCACTTATTTTGGCCATGTCATGCAGCAGAATTCCTGGAGAAAACAATTATGCTTTGAAGAGTTAGTGGTAAAAGGAAACCAGTCCCAAAAAAAACTCCACGGTGGCTGGACACCAAAGTTGACACCAGCTCAAGAAAACCAGTGCAAGATCAGAAGCCATGGAGATATCTGGCCCACAGAATCACCAAGAGTCGGACACAACTGAATGGATAACATCATTATCATAAATAATTTATATGACTATACTCATTTTAGTTGTGCATGTTTTCTAATATCAAAATAAAAGCAAACAGGTTTTCAGGAAATACATTTTGAAATTTTCTCCTAAAAGCAGAGATATAAATAATTGTAATATATAAATGAACATTTATTTTTTCAAAATCTAAGAAGTTGAAATTCATGCGCAATAGATCTATGTGGCTGATTAGATTTATATTCTATGTAGACAAATGTTTAGGTTACCCTGGAAATCAAAAATAACAAAATGACCTACTCTGTGTGGTCTACTTTCCTATGGATCAACTAACCAGCAGAAAAACTGAAAACATGGGAGACAGCTGCTGCCCTATTCATTTTGTTGAAAGGGAAAAGTATGATTTAAAACTACTACCAGAATAACCGGGGGGGGCAGGAGGGGAGAGGAGGGAAAGTGCCATCATATTTTGGCTGGAGGAGGAGTGCGCAAAGCCAGAATCAGAAGGAGAAAGGAGGTGGGATTTCCTTTCATGGCTCAACTGCCAGCACACAGTTCCAAAAACTGCCTTGGTAGGGGTTTCCTCACAAGGTGCTAAGTGAGAAAGGGATGAATATAGGAAATCCTTATCAATAGTGTATAAACCAATTTCAGTTGCAATAGCAGAGAATGCTCAGAGAAATAGAATCCAACACAATTTTCTACTTCCAATATAAAACAAGATCACACATGTAGTCACGCTAAGTGCTGAAAAGAAAGTCATAGGATGGCTGAGTTGTCGGTTCTTCCTCGTTTTAGGTTTTAAAAAAAACACCACTTCACATCAGTAACATATCAAAGCAAAATGAAATACCTTCAATATGAATAAATTTTTGATGACAGCTTCCCCAAAATACCTTTGGGTTGTTGAGAGGAAGAAAAACAGAATTGATAAGAATGAGGTGGCCTTAAGGTGAAAGGCAACTGCTACAATTTCAGCTTTCTTCTTCAGGAAAAAAAAAACAGCTATCCTGAACATAACAAGAATTACTATTTCTCTGAGAATATAAATATCAGAAACACACATACTTGTCTCCCGAGGTCAGCATGTCTTCCTAAGGCAATATTTTTGTAATAAATTCAAAAATAATAATACTTCTCCATCCCCTGATAAAAATGTCAGTTTCGGCTCCTGATGCCAATTCCCTTTGGAAAATTAAAATTATCACAAGGCTTCCTCAGAAGTTTTCAAACACTCTGAAATCCCTATTTCAGCATTGGTCAAACTAACATAGATCTGTGGCCCTCATAATCTTCACTAGAATGTTGAGCTATTATAGAGAGATTGATTTAAAATGCGGATTTCTTTTATTCTCACAACAGCAGTGAGTGGGGATGGGGGTGGATTGCAATAATATCCATTTTGTAAAATGGAGAAAAGGGTCTGAAATGCAAGTCAAGGAATTATCTTGCAGAGCAGATATCATTAGCAAAAATGAAGAGTAGGAAACTAGAAATGGATGGGCAAATTATTCTGAGCACAAGCAACCCAATTCCCAAGTTGGCATGCATCCACACTAGTACTGTGCACATTGCTCAAACAGGTGTGTGGTGGATGTAGGAAAAGTGCCAAAATGATGAAAGCAGTTGTCTTTTTCAAGTCTTGCATGGCTGCTTTAGAAACAGCTCTCTCGTGAGAGTGTACGCACAGACACTTTGGGTCATTGCACACAATAAAATACATAGTGTATATTAAGGGAAAGGGCACTAGGGGTTCACGTACAAAGACACCTCATACTTGGTTTGATGATAAAATGTACCCTGCAGTTATTTTAATTTTTCTTTCCAGTGGAAAAGGCTTCTGCTTTCTCCCTTATTTATTTCTCGAAGTGTTTGAAAATTTCTCTGGAATTTCATTTAATGGAGTTTTTCTTTTTAGTAGAATGCTGCTGTATCTGTTTTGGTAATTCTTATTGTTATACGTAATGCAGTAGAATCTCTGGTCATGAACGGTTCTGACAACAACTAAATGAGGTTCCAACCAAAAAATTAACAATTTCTTTCCCCACGGCCGATTTCCCCTTATGTGCCTTTTTTTTTTTGTAAGCACCAAATCTGCAAAATTAGGTTCAGGTCATGGAACGAATTATGGTCGTGATCAGAGGTTCTACTGTACTTTGAAACTACTATGGCTGATCGCGCATTCTTTAAACTCAGTACTTGCTACCATAGGTTCGCCGTGATGGTGAGCCTATGGCATGGTTGCCAGAGGTGGCACACACAGTTCTCTCTGTGGGCACGTGTGCCATCGCCAGCTGCTCTTTTGGTTTCCGGTATGCACATGTGTGCAGCCAGCTTGTCTTTGCAGGTACCAGAGCACTGGAAAATGATGTAAGAACAACTCGAAAAACAGCTTGGAAAATGGCCTCAAAACAGCCCCAAAACAACCCCAAAACTGGCCAAAATCAGCCAAAAAACAGTCATGTGTGTGCCAGCCACTCGGTCTTTGCATTTCCGGCACTCTGGTGCATGCACATGTACACATGTTTGAGTTTGGGCACTCGGTGCTGAAAAGGTTCGCCATCACTGGGTTAGAGTGTCATTTTTTTAAATTCTTGGAGTTGTCTGATTGTCTGTCTGTCCATTTCTCTATCACCTTTCACTTGAATTGGAATGCCAGGGTACCAATTTCTGGGGAAATGAAAGAAACATGCTGATACAAACCTTTCAGCCACTTCATAATTAACGAAAAGTCCAAAAACGGCATCCAGGCAAAGTATGTCACAGAGTTGCTTATATTTCCCAAGATATGTGAGAATGGTGAGAAAAATGAATGACTTGGGTCAGATTCTCTCTCTCTCTCTCTCTTTCTCTCTCTCTCTCTCTCCTGAATCCACCTCATAAGGTTGATGACTTGAGGAGCATGAAAAGATAACCCCATAAACAAGTGAACAAAATAAATAAATAAATAAATGTAAAATTAAATGTGTTACTAATTGCCTTGACATCTTAGCATATGGAGAGATACGCTCTGCTTCTCCTGCCATGCTTCTGACAAAAAAACTAATTGTATCTACAAAATAAACACCACAACTTGTTTATTCCTAATGAGCTCTTTCAAGACTGAGTAGAATTCTGAGCAGAATTTCAGCATTCTTCCCATAATTCTTGGGACTAATCTGAAACCTCTTTTGTGCCTTTGTATTTAAATCTTCACAACTAGAAGAATCAGAGATAGGCCTGGCTTACATACATATGTAAGTCTGGAAGTTCATAGAGGGCTGGCTTATCTATAAGGAGGACCATCCTTTAACAATCCCCTATAGATCTGGGGTCTGATCACTGAGTCCTGGTCCCAGACAATTTGGGGATGGTGAGAAGAGCTGAGAGTTTTGACCAGCTCTCCTTCTTTGCTACAATTGGAAAGCATTCTTTATTTTGTGCTGGTTCGCCATTTAGATGGGGACAACTCAGCTTGCATCATTCATCATTGTTTGACTCCGTGACAGATAATACCTGCTGCAAATGATGATCAATTGTAAAGCCATTTCAGCACCTATCACTTTAATGAAACACATTTTTAAATGTACCTATGGACAAGGAGAACAATTAACCCTTGTCTGCTGGAAGACTCAGACATGCTACAGTTTATGCAAACATTAAAGATCATTGCAATCTCCAAATAAAGGGAAGAGGAAGTACATGTGGTGTTAATGGATTGCCTTTTGCTGTTACAGCTATTCCAATTATAAGGAAATAGAATAGCCCCTTGTAGAAGCATCTTAAACTATAAAATCAAGAAATGTCATAATGTTTCCCAAATTAATAGTCAAGTCACAAAAAAATTTAAACTGTGATGACATCAACATTTATTCATTATGATCTTCTCAATTTAAGCATTTATTAAGACAAATTTCTCATGTGCCCCCTTTTCATCTTGCAAGAATGTTTGCAGTCATGATTGTATGTGTGAAGAAGAGAAAAAATTGTTGCACAAATTTTCCTTGTTGCCTTCATTGGAAGACCTGTATAGAATAATGCATGAAAAAGTCTGCAGTCTAACTGATTTGCAAAGTCGGTTGACTCAGGGCCAAGGTCTATGATGATTTTATAAGTACAAAATGCTTTACATAGACACTTTTATTTTGGATAAATGTCTGCTTTAAAATAGTTTAAAACTGGATCTGTATAAGTGTGTTTTGCTCTAAGCATGCTTTTTTTTTAAAAAAAAGGAAAAATAATATAATTCATGAATGCAAGAACAGCAGTTTGTCACCCATTCTCAACCATACACACACACACACACACACACACATATCCCCCAGTATCTTGTCTTCTTGATTCCTGCATATGAGTCATATGTAGCAAATAGTTATACCTGTTTATACATCTAAATCCAATTTGTAAACATTTCCTTTGGCATTAACAAACATAACCTTGGAACGTTTACTTGAAATTGCCATGGTTTTCATACTTTATTTTGTTTCCTTTCCTTCCTGAGGAAAAATAAAATAAAATGAAACATGCTAAAATGCTGTTTAATTGTCTTCCATAGCTCTATTCTGAATGCTTCCTTTTATTGTTTTTTGGGTTGTAATAATGTAACATATTTGCATTTAATACGACAGATTAAATCTGCAAGACTAACAAAAGATCTTTGTTATAAGATCTTTTCATAAGTCATAAGCCTAGTTATGCAAATAAAATTCTACTGCAATTCAAAAAAATGGCAACCACTCAAAATATATTGATAATATGTTTTTTCCTATTAGAGAAAATGGATTATAGTGGCAACCCAGTGCATAGTGAAGGGCATTTTCTGGGCAATTAGTAGAATGGCTACATCAATAAGCTTTCCACTCAGCCATAAATCCAATAGACTTTAAGGGACAGTAGACAAGTATTTTATTAGCTATTTTCCTACTGTTTATTAGAACTTTAGGTAAATATTAGAGTGTCCATAGATATTCACCAAATTATGCACTAAATGAATTTCAACATGTGCTGGTAAACAATATGAATATACTCCATCAATTCCTTTTAAGTTTTCAAACACTCTGAAATCCCTATTTCAGCATTGGTCAAACTAACATAGATCTGTGGCCCTCATAATCTTCACTAGAATGTTGAGCATTGAGCATGCCCAATGCTCAATGAATTGCATTTTTTCTCTTTGTTTCTTTTGTACATACTATTCTTGCATAAGAGCTTATGAAAAATGTTAATTTGTTGTAGAATTTACTGATCTCATTAATAGAAAGAGGGATAAGGGAGGGATAAGGAGTCTTACTGATTTCAGATAATTGCTAAGCTTTGTGTGGAGACTGGTTGGCTTTTTCAGCTGTTCTTTTTTATTATTACAAAAAAAAATATCTAAGTCTATTAGCATTGTTTACAAGTGACCTTTTCTTATCTCCCTTTTAAAGGAACTCACACTTACCCTGAGCCCTTTTTAATTATTTATTTATTTGATTGATACATGCCCTGTCTTCTACTGCCACAAAACAGTCCTATTTCATTATTGCTTTGAGTTTGTTAAGATCTGCTTTGTTTGAAATCCAATATATGCGTTTGGCTATTTTCAGCTTTATTCTCTCTTAACATCAAGCGTTTCAGCCTGAATTATCAGTATTTTCCTCAGTATTCTTATTACTTCCAATCCCTCAATTAGGTCATCACTCCTGGTTAATATGAAGTCAAATATAACTGATCTTTTTCTAACCTTCCATTGCAAGGAAAATAAGATTTTCAGAAAAATGAATCCAAAAGAGTCTTTGCTATGTTTCCAGGGTCCTAATCTTTCCTCCTTTATCTCCAAGGTGATGTGTTTGCAGCTTCTGTTGGCAGGATTATTTGTTTTCATGTAGATTTGCAGAAAGGGATAATTGTCCACAAACTAGATAACTCTTGGGAGTTCAAGGCACAGTACGTACATATAGGAAATCTGAATTGCATGGAAAAGCTAAAAGTCAGAATTAGTTGGGATAAACAAAGAATGCTAAGAACAACAAAAAGGCTTCTTTGGATATATCCAAATTAGAAAAGATAGAAAATAAATGTATGAAACATGAAGACAGATAAAAATGATTACAAGTCATAAAGAAAAGAATGAAGTATTCAAATCCTATTTTATATTTATCTTCTGTCAGAAGACAATGCGTGTTATCATGAGTAACTGAAGAGCAGAGGAAGGGGCAGGAATGAATCTTGAAACAGATTGGATCTGTCTATCTATATTGATAATCTACAATTGATTACATTTAATGAGTTTTATTTTTCAAAACCAGATGACATGTATTTATTTATTTAGCATTATAATGTTACCTGATTAGAAGATCCCTTGATTCTCTTCTTTACTGCAGTAAATTTCTTTCTTTATGCTTGTCATAAGCTATATGAGCTGAGGTGGCGCAGTGGATAGAGTGCAGTACTGCAGGCTACTTCAGCTGACTGCTAGCTGCAGTTTGACATTTCATATCACATCCTTCTGAGGTGAGTAAAATGAGGACCCAGATTGTTGGGGGCAATATGCTGACTCTGTAAACCATTTAGAGAGGGCTGTAAAAGCACTGTGAAGCGGGATATAAGTCTATGTGCTATTGCTAGTGTTATACTCATTTGCTCTGAAATAATTTCAAAGGGAGGGGGGAAACATGATGGCTCTGACCAAACCTATTTTTAGTTGCATTTCCCATTATTTCATGATCAGGACAAGAATGCAATAAATCCTCAATCAGCAATATCCCGTCAAGGCAATCCAGGTCTGGATTCCCAGGAGAGAGGAACTGAATTTGAGCAGAGCAAGAGACAGTGAAATTTAGATAGTTGGTTAAGAGGAAAAGGGACAAAGCAACTTCTTCCAAGAAGTTATCAGACTGTATCTTTAACTATGCAAATAGTTTGCTTTAGTTTGGCAAGATTTCTGTCTTTAGGTGACAAATAATAACGTAAATTACTTTGAAATAATTTGGCATTTCTGCCTTGGTTTTTTGAGCCTGACACTAGTATCTCAAAGGATCTACTCAAATGCTGCACAATGGATTTGGTCATGAAATCCCCCAATGAATCTGTGATCTAGCTCAATTAGCAAAATATATGATGGATAAAGAAAGTTATGTTAGTAAAATAGAAATTGAAAAGTTATTTGAAATAATAACTGTGGCAAAGATGGTTCTGCTTCAGTTATTAATGATCTAATAACCTTCTTACAGTTTACAGCAACATTAACAACTTTCACATATGTCTACTAGCAAATTTATTTTTAAGGCCTGATTCTAAATCTTAAAATTGGAAATCATCTTGTAAATATTTATATCCACATGTCAAATTATGCCCAGATGGGCTTTCCTAACTGAAAATTGTATCTGCCACTTTGGCATTACTAAAACCCTTTAACTAAAATGGACTATGTTCTAAATTAAACGTCTCAGTTCCCATTGGCATCAGGTTAGCTTTATTTTCTATGTTCCTTCCTGCCAGCATCAAAGTTCTGACATCATTCTTCCAATTATACAACCACTGGTCCTTTGAGGCCAATTGAGTTTTGCTCCTGCTATATGCAGAATGTTGTGACAGTTGATATGAAAGCTTGACAAGACAAGCTTACATTTATGAACCCACAAAGAGCTATTCTTCAAATGAAATTATATGCAGTCTTGTATTACAAGATTAGACCAGCTATTTTCATTTATCCTTGGCTACAACAAGTTAGCTGTGAAAGCCAATCCTGCTGGATATCCAATGCCCGCAAAGAATAGTAATTTATCATCAGAGGAATATTTAGTGACCTTTTCCAGAGCAGCTCACAGTTATAATTTTAAAAAAACCTATCCAGATGAAAAACATGGAGAAAAGATGCTGAAAGCAAACTTCTGCTCTTAATGAGGTATATGGCAATGTTGTGCCAATCAGTTATGCAGAACATTAATTTTTTACTTCTGTTGTCATATTGTTTAGCTGCAGTTCACAATACTGACTTGACTAGTGACTTTGCCTGAACTCGCCTGAATATTTTATTTTTATGTATTTATTTAGAAGATAATTAAATGCATTCGCTACAAAGTGCAGGGATCCAGTTATCTAACCTTTGTAGGATAAATAATACCTTAAGAACACCAGGGCTCAGCTGGTGCTCTTCCCACCCTTCCAGTTCATAGAAGAGTACAAGAACAAAAAGAGAGAGCACAGAGTGAATTACTAGTTATGCAGATGGTGATAGCAGAAGAAAGATTTATGGGATCATGGCTAGATAGAATAGGACAGAATAGAATTCTCTATGAATTTGTGTGATCTGACTCACAAGGAATTTGTCTTTGGTGCATGTGCTCTCAGTGTATATAAAAAGGCAAGATACATTCATCAAAAATCATAAGGTACAACACATAATGATAGTCATAGGTACAAATAAGCAATCAGGAAACAATATCAATAAAGGTTGTAAGGATACAAGCAACAAGTTACAGTCCTGCAGTCATAAGTGGGAGGAGATGGGTGATAGGAACGAAGACTAATAGTAATAGTAATGCAGATGGGCTCTTGGGACAATATGGGAGGTACCTCACAAGACTGGATTAAGAAGAGCTTGGCTAACCCTGGTGAGCTTGATCAGAAAGGCTTTCTACTTAATTACATAGGAGTTGAAACAACGTTAAGGAGGCATCAAAGTGTTTAGTAAAAGGAAGTGGGAGTAGAAGGAAGTGGGAGTAATTATACGGCCCTATTAAACCATAAAAACTCAGAACATTTGGGTCATAAAATTTGTGCCCTTGTTACCTAGCTATTAATGCTCACAGTAAAGGAAATCAAAAATTACTAGAAGGCAAATGTGATTTAAGAAACATGAGAGATCTGGTGGGACGATTTGATAAATTGAAAAAGCAATTGAAGAATACAATTTTATCAAAAGAAAAACAAAAGTTGAATTTTTGAAATAATCAATTCTCAAAAATTCAGGTCAAGAATATCAGGGGACAGTATCTAATGCTGAAGTTTTTGATTTAAAGGGAAATTGCAGTCAAATAATTTTAATATTGAATCTATATTCAAATGTTAATAAGCACAGTGGAAAGATACTTATAATTCCAAGGCAGAAGGAATTAATGGGGGAAATTAAAATGGATTGTGTGTCCTTAAAGAAGAGATAATAAAATAATAGTTGTCAGCTCTCAGGGTAGTCCAGAAAAGAAAAGTTAACTTACCTTTTCTGTAAAGTTACAGTAGCCGAACCTTGCTAATTGATATCTATAGTATCAGATACAGCAGGTACAGTAGTATCTGAAAGTACCTCTCCTTTCCCTTACTTTTACTCTCCTGAAAATTAGGGAGATTTCTTTCCAAAATGCTTTCTTTACCCCATTTTTCCTTCTGGCTCAGATTCCATTTTATCATTGTGGTTTTTGTTTTTATTCCCTAAGGTCATTCCCACATACCATTACGGTTGCTAACAGATCAATAAAGAAAATAAACTATTTACATGTTGCTATATAAAAAGACTAGTAGCTGGATACCCGTGCTTTGCTACGAAACTATGTGATCGGGCTTGATAAATTGACAAATAACGCTTAAAAATTAATGAGTAGTTACAATCGGGCTTGATACATTGACACTTAAAGCTTGAAAATTTATGTAGAATGTGTAACTTCTTAGCATCAGAGCGTGTTAATATAAGCCAACTGGCAGTTGGAACAGAGTTCCTTTCAGGTAGGGAGGGGAAGTAGAACATCTAACTCCTGAGCATCAGAGCATGTTAATATAATTCTGTATATGAAATACTAATGATCTGATGGTCAATTCAAAAAATCCTTTCTTAGCAAGCATCTAGAACCAAGAGGAATATGCCAAGTTTCAAGTTTGTAGACTTTACAGTTCTGGAGGTTTCGTGATGAGCGAGTGGTAGTTGTCTTTTATATATATAGATAAGAACCATAGTCAGTGTGTTTTAATCAACTTGCCCATTTGTTGTTGTAAATAAAATGCTAAGGAGATAGCAGAATAAACTTGAGAAAACAACGAAAAAGGAATGCTCAGAGAAAATTTATAGGGGTAATCTATCAAGGTGAAGAGCTAAAGACATGAAGACTGGATCATAGACGTTAAGTGTGAACTTACAATATATACAAGCATTGAAGAAAGCACATTCTTTAGAGGAATTTGCAATCAAATATTTGACAGCAGGCAGAAATGGAGTCTAGGCAGGCAGAGCATAGCAGAGCACTGCAAGCTATGAAGGTAAGCAAAAGCAGATGTCACCAGAATGCACAAAAATCCACATAAAATAACAGTTTAAGAAAAAAACACAATATCCTGGAATGGGATGAATTGTCTGAAGAGAGTGAAGGTACCGCTTGACCTTCAGCTTTTGAAAAGAATGGCTCGGAGCATACAAGGACACTTGAAATCCACTTCAATCTCCCTCCATCCTAAGAAGCCTGCAGGCATGTTATCAAACAAGGGGATAAACATGTCTCGGATGCTGAGGAATATTGCTATTGATACAGAGCAAGAAAACTCAGGTTGATGATCAGGAAGTTAACAAAGATATAGAAGTAACAGAAAGGTCAGTGGGCTCATAAAACTAGCTAAGCACTGATGTCAAGAACAAGATATTTACATGTATGGATGGATTCACAGAAGTGGTTTCCTGCCAGTTCGGACCAGTTTGCTAGAACCGGTAGCAGAAATTTCCCTCCACTCACCAAACTGGCAGTGACGGCTGGCTGGACATGCCCCCGAACTGGTCTACAAGCTTGAAATCCGTTCACCAGAGCGAAATTTAATTGAAAATAACCCTCTGTGCATGTGCAAAGCCTCCTGCGCATGCACGGACGAGTTTAACCTGGGAGTGATTGGGGCGTGCGTGTGAGTGTAGTGAAACGTGCACTTCCGGCGTGACCCTGGGAAGGTAAGTGGAACCCACCGTTGCGGATTCACATATAAATATGGGTTGTAGTAGCTACCCCATTAATAGTAGGCCTTCAAATCCAACTGAAGTACTGTAGAACACAATTCTTACTAAAAGATTCAAAGGTTCTCGAATGAAATGTGCATGTGACCTGAGCAAAGGCAAATAAATTTGTATTCCTCTTTTGTAGCTGAGAAGGACTGAGAATGGATATTCTTCTGTGCACACTTCGTTTTGAGTACCAGGGGACTGAAGAAAAATGCTAGGCGGACCGGATGAGCCAGTGGCCTATGTACTGGCTCCATGATTGTGTTCCTGATAAAAAAAGGAAGGAAGGAAAGCCATGGGGAGGATTGGATGGGCAAATGGATGGTGTGATGAGGCAGCAGTGGTTCAGTGGAAAGAGAGAGATTGGGGAATGTGTTCAGAGAATCAGGTGAGTGGTTGATGAGGTGGAATGATAACTGAAGAGGGAGGTTAACAGGGAAAGAAGGTAGCTAGTAGGAAGCCTCAAGCAAGGGGTAGATGATCGAGCTGGTGAGTTGCATAATAAGTAGCAGCGATTCTTTTTCTGCTCTAATTAAATAATTCTTGCTGGCAGGAAGCTGAGAAAAATCAACCCATTAACAGTCCTTAAGTGTCAGGGTAATGAACATTTAAAGCTGACCAGTCACTGTAAAACTGTAAATCAGGATGATGAACTGAGGATGAGTCAGCAGGGATACCGTCTCTTTAAGAAGTTGTCTATATAAGGAAGGCTATGAGAGGGTGTTTCTCTCTCTCTCTCCTCATGTTTTTCTCTCCTCATCATGTTCTATCTGCATTGTAGTTCTCCGTGTAGAGTTGACAATTGCTTGCTTGCCTGGTATATGTGTATGCATGTATGTATCAGAGGTGGGTTCCTACTGGTTCGGACTGGTTCTACCGAGTAAATAGTAGGCCACTGGTGAGGTCACAGAGCCAGTTCTACTCCGTGGGCTCTGCCATCTTTTTTTATTTTTTTATTTTTGGGATTTTTTTTTGGCATTTTTGGGTTTTTTCTTCTTCTGCGCATGCGCTGAAGCTGAGTTTCCGGCACTGCGCATGCGTCACCAAGTTGTTTTTGGCCTTTAAAAAAAAATTGGGGCTTTTTTTTCTGCGCATGTGCGCACGCACTAGGCTTGCACGCGCACAAGGCATGCATGCACGCATGAGGCATGCGAGCACGCATGAGGCATGCCCACGCAGTGCGGGAGGCAGCAAACCAGTGGTGAGGTAAGTTAGAACCCACCCCTGGTATGTATGTATGTATGCATGTAAATATGTATATATGAATACAGAAGTCTTGTATATAAACCACTGTTTGTAAGACAAACCTCTGTGTACTGCATTTTGCTCCTGGGTTGTCTCAAAATAGTAATCACGCTGTGCACACTCTGACTCTTTTGTTAGCCTGGGGGGAGTCAAAAGATGGTGGGGACACTGTTTTATGTAGTTCTCTTCTTCCCTTTCTTACAATGGAGACATTTCTCCCTAAGGCCTTCCTTTGAGGGAGACCATAGGGCTTGGCACTCTCCTGTCCTGTTCAACATCTACATGAGATCACTGGGTAAAGCTATTCACTGGTTTGTGATTTGGTATCATAGTATGTTGATGATATCTAATTATATCTTTTGACCTCCAGACTGGCTAGGTGAGGCTGTTGAAGTTTTGCCTCTGTGCCTGGAGACTGTGGGGATTTGGGTATGGAGGAACCATGCTACCAAGAATGAATTGTTGTGGATGTAACCTGGTAGAACCTTAAACATCAAATATTTAATGTGGGTATATATTAAATAAATGAATAAATAGATCTGCTTAAGTAATTGCTCTTTTCAGACCATCAATAAAATCAATAAACCATTGATTTTTAAAAACTAATGGAACCAGACATTGTTTTCTAATTATGCTGAACACATTCTGATCTCCAATATAAATTCTTGAAAGGTACCTTTGAAATCAATTTCTTTTAGACCTTACATGAAATTATTTTTGTTTAAAAACAATACTAGTTGTTGTAGCGGTGGCAGCCAGAGAGCAAGAGAAAATTTAAATTCAAAGAGGCAGAGACATTATAAAGTGATTTTGATGGCAATTTTAAGATTGTTTTGAAAATGAGGGATAACAGGGCATTTGTATTAAAGTCAATACTGTAGAATTAACAATAAAAATAGTGAAATAATTTTGGTGAAATATGTTACTGTCCAAGAAAAAAATTATAAAAAGAAAGTAATAAATGCCTTTTATTCAGTACTGTCAGTGTGACAGTACTGAATAAAAGGACAAATCCAGTTTTAACATCTGGTTGAGTGTCCGACTAACCATAGTAATACTAATAATATTATATTATAAGCTGAAGAAAGAGACAGAGGAGCTCTTCTAGCTGCATGAGACTAAGCCTTAAGAACAAATTGATACAAAGTCAGAACTGAAAAGACAGTAACAGAAAGCAATATTTGCAGAAATATCATTTGCCTGCAAGCAAGAACTGGTGGGACCACAAAATATGCAAACTAATAGGAAATGTAGAAGCTAAAGTGCTCTGGGACATTAGAATTCAAACAGACAATCATCTGCCATATTAAGACCCAAGACTTAACAACTGTTGATAAAAAAGACAAAACAGTCTGGATAGTAGATGTTGCAGTAGGTAAAGAAAGCAGACTAGAACCAAAACAAATTTGTAGGAAGTCACCAAATACAAAGACCTACAAATACATGTAAGATGGCTGTGGCAAAAGAAAGCAAAGATAGTAGTAATAGTGATAGGTATGACAAATGATTGTTGCTTTAGAGAAAAAGTACAATAAAGACTTGAATTATAGAATGTTTTGCCAAAATGGAGTTGAAGGTTAGCTGAATGTAATAAGAGCAGTATATGTTGGAAATCAGGGGTGGGTTTTAACTTACCTCGCCGCCAGTTCCTCTCACGCCATGTGGCTGTGCCTCATGGGCGCGGGCGCGTTTCATTCATGTGCGCATGCACAGTACAAAAAAAGTATTAAAAAAGGCCCAAAAACAAGATGGCGATGCATGCGCAGTGCCAGAAACTTGGTTTCTGCGCATGTGCAAAAGAAAAAAAATGGGGGGAAATTCAAAAAGATGGCAGTGTTCATGGACCAGAAACAGTTCCGTGACATCACCAGCGAATTATTACCTACGCTATAGAACCGGTCCGAACCGGTAGGAACTCACCTCTGTTGGAAATATATAATGCATGAGAATAAATGGAATACTTCAGCGAATGGATCTATTCTGAAGGGGGAATAAGACAAGAATGTGTGAAGTTTCCTAGAGTCTTAGCCTGTTTAATGTATTGATGGATAAGTATATACTATATAATGTTAAAAGTGTGTTGGTTGGAGATATATAATTTACTGTAATGTAATGCCTTTGTATGCAGGCAATTTTCTATTGTCGGCTGAAACTGTATGGTAGTAGATCAGAGCTGACAGAAAAATATATAAAGGTAAGTGGAAGGGGGGCAAGAAGTGGAAAATTGACAAGAAAGTTATAGATGGATGGAGTTAGTAAAATACTGAAAATGAGAAACAAGACATTGAAAGAGAAAACAAGCATTGTAGCTAGTAGTGATGTATGGGTGTGATGTCAACATGCTGATTTGTAATAAAGAGCTACAGCAAAAGATGTTGATGCAAACTATATCTACCTCTATTCTACTCATGTGCGAATGCCGTTTGTTGATTTTAGTTCAGCTTTTAACACAATCATTCCTCAGCATTTGGTGAACAAACCATTTGTTTTAATACTTATGTAACTGGATTTCCTTATTGATAGGCCCCAATTCGCAGATTGTGTGAATTGGAAGAAAAGTCTCAAACTCCATCTCCTTGAGTAAGGGTTCCCCAGAGGGATGTGTCTTGAGGCCGCTACTGTTCACCTTGATCACCTACGACTGCTGTCCCAAGTCTGCTACAAATCATATTGTGAAGTATGAGAATGACATGGCAGTGGAGGGTCTTATCCAGGATGACAATGAAGATTCTTATAGGGAGGAGATGAAGGCTTTGGTGGACTGGTGCAATAAAAACAACCTGGTTTTGAATGATAAAACGAAGATCATTGTTGATTTTAGAAACAGCCGGCATAATCATACTCCACTTTATATCAAGGCTGCAGCTGTGGAGATGATCAACAGTATTAAGTATCTGTGTGTGCAGATAACAATCTGACTTGGTCTCTTCATATCTTATCTTTGCGTCGGATGAGGAGAGCACATCTTTCTCCTTCTGTCCTGGCCATCTTTTACAGAGGCACAATTGAGAGCGTTTTAACAAACTGTATTACTGTTTGGTTTGGTGTAGTAGAGCCTCAGATAGAAGGTCCATACAGAGAGTGGTATGGACAACTGAGAAGATTATAGGAAGCTCATTTCCCATTATTCAGGACACTGCTATGTGCTTAGAGTTCGAAGCATTGTTAGAGACCCCACACACCCATTTCATGGTCTGTTTCTGTTGCTCTCCTCTGGAAGAAGGTTTCAAAGTATCTATAGCAGGACTACTAGATTCTGTAACAGCTTTGTTCCTAATGCCATCCTTCTTGTAAACTCACACGATTCCCCCCCCCCTGTATATGTATACATTCAAACTAGACTGCTGATGTTTCTCTGTGCCATATATGTTTGTGTATGTGAGTATGTGCATAATGGTTATCCTTTGAGAGCTGAATGCTACAAAATTTCATTTTAATGTATGCAGATTAGTGTACATTTAAAATGACAGTAAAGTTCTATTCTATTCTCTGCTTTATTTTCTTAAACCTTTTAATTTTGTCAGCTATTTCTTATACTTGTTCTACGCCCCCGTGCTTGCCCTGAAAGGGCTTGATTGCTTACACATTCATTTTTGCAATGTTACTTATTTGCCTGCTAACTTTCTTTAGACAAAATGTCGTTTCAGTAGCCCCCCCCCCCCACAGCCTCCAGGCAAATCACCTATCCAACTTTCCAAGCCAGAAAAAGCTGGAAAATGCTTTTCATTTAAGAATGAAAGTTTTTGAGTCTAGGATTTTATTGCCTGCGGTCCTTGCCAATAAAGTTAGAGGAGAAAGGCAAGGTACCCTTTCCTCGGTGCCTATAGAAAATCGCGACGCTTCTCACCACCAGCCCCTTTGGTCGTAGGGAAGCAAAGGTTTAACGTCCGCCTCCCCCGCCTCCCGAAATCCCAAGCCCGTTTTGGGCGCTTTTAAATGAAAAACCCGCGCTCCGGAGGCTTTGGCCATAGAGACGTGAAGGGCTAGAGTGGCATAGTTCCGCCTTCATAGAGAAACGTGGCGTAGAACAGCCGGTCCCCTTTTTCGATCGGAAGTTTAGCATGGCAAGGAAGAAACGTCCGCCCGAAGCCTCGCCGGAGCGACGACGGTCGGTCTGTAGCTTCGGAAGGCGGAAGTGAGGTTGGTTTTTCCGGTGGCAACTGAAGGGGTTGCTCGGGTCTCGTGTTGCGCAGGCGGGAAACTGGGCGAGAGGAAGGTGAGCGATGCGGGGCTTTGGGCCGGGAATCGCAGGAGGGTGTAACGCGGGTGGGCGTGAAAGCGATGGCCACCGGCGGCCGGTGATGTGGTGGAGGAGGAGGAGGAGGAGGCCTTTATTACCTTCGCCTCTGCGCTCGCCGGCTGTGTAGAGCAGCGATCTCTGACATTTCGCCTCTCCCAACTGGCGCCCGTCCACTCTGTTTATGCGGCGGGAGTGGGTGGGTGGGTGGGTGGGAGACTGCCATCACCCAGGTGGGGCGAAAGGGC
>JANHFT010001999.1:108682-122837 GCA_032467955.1 Pseudoxenodon macrops | reverse complement strand
GGAGAAATATTGACATTTAGCAGCTTGTACTGTCATGAGGTAGGCCTTAATAGAAACTCTAGCTCAGATATGTCAAACACATGGCCTGTCCTACCCCAGGGCACGCTTAGGAGGTGGTGAGTGTGTATGGCCAACAGTGTCTGGCAGTAGCCTCAGTCCACTGGGACACATTGGGGCTCTGCAGTTCATGCTGTGGAGGTAGGTCCAAGCACTAGGGGAGGCACATTATCTGATCTGTTGAACACATGACTCACCCACCCACTCTGTCCAATCATTATTTATTTGCTTGCCTGTTGCCACCTTGCAGGCCAAATGCCTGCATGCCTTCCTCCACGCATCTGCTTCCACCTGATGGTGCTGCTGCTGTTACCACAGGGCTCAGCCCATGCCATCCAGACATATGGGACGATCCTTCCACCCACCCACAATGGCCCCAGTTTATGGGAATGGTCTGGAGCCCCCATCCCCAACAGGCAGCTGGGACTCCCTTCCCCACTCTGTATCACCCCCTGGGTCATCAGCCATGTCAGGGCTGCCATTCGGGTGGGGAAGGAGAGCAGCCAGTCCACACCTGCCAAACCCCATGTTGGAAACCATGCCCACCAAAAGCCCCAGTCTGCAAGCTTCCCAGCTGGACAACACAGTGGGCATACATATCACTGGTCCCCTGCCAAACTGTGTAGAGGGCAGGCTCAGCCCGAGAAGCCTAGCACAGCTACAAACCCTGCAGAAGACCTGCTGGGCCATGGGCTTTGTGAACAGCAGATGTATGGTAGACCAAATGGGTGGCGGTGCATGCGCAGGCATAGGGAGCTTGGCATACCGAAAGCAAGCAGGGCATGCCAGATGGAGAGCTGTGCTGCTGCAAGGATGTTGGCAACGTGGTGGTGCTTGAGGGGTGGTAATGCAAAATGGGAAATTAATGCAGATTAAGTTTATTCTTCAGGCATTCTCAAATCAATAATTTACAATACTGCTGGGATTCATCTGAGGCTCAATTCATAATCTGATTCCATTAAACGTAGGTGAAAAGAAGTGCATCTTTCCCCATGCTGAGAGGTTGTTTCTAGGTTCCTTTGCTAGAATTCAAAATGGTCCCTGGTCTGCATGATACATTTACCCAGCAGACTATAAGAGCTACAACTCAGTGGCCAATCAGCAATGCAGATGCGACTATATGAAATAAAGACTACATATTCCAGAAATCAATCTCTTAAAAAGATATGTTCTTTATCCAAGCTAAATATCTGTGAGAAATAAAACTTCACCATTAATTAGTAGGAGACCAGGAAATTAGCTTAATGAGCTTTTATTGAGTACTTTTGCAAAAGGGCATATACTAGGCCAAGAAGACCTAGGATAAGCAATTATTACAGACATCATACTCGGTTTAAATACATTCAATATCTTGTTTTCTCTCAGTATGTTGTTTCTCGTGTCTATTATGACATTTCCTTCCTCTTTCGGTGTTTTTCCCCTATTTTATTCAATGTCAGCTTAATTCTACCTACCAGGCACGCACTTTATTATGTCTTACAAAACAGTTTTTAATATCACTGTGCTAATGGTTATATAATGGTTACAAAACATAACATGTCATATAATATGGCTGTACTCCTGCTCACTTTTACAAGAATAATTCAGGTATATTTCTCTCACAGGTAGTCCTCAACCTATGACCACAATTGAGCCCAAAAGATATGTTGTTAAGTGAGAAACATGTTAAGTCCATTTTGCCCCATTTTATGACTTTCATTTTTTTAAATAGCTTAATAAAAGAAATGGTTCATTCAATGAACTTGACCCCTTCTTAGTGACCACTGTGCATTGTAGTGATGGTAGATTCCTTGGTAATGATGTAGCTGAGCTCTTTTTAAATTCAAAAATGCAAAAATTTATCTGTCTGTATTATAGTGAGATTTATTTATTGATTTTAAAACAGTCTCTAAATGCATTTGCATCTTAATCATTCTTGCTTCTTTCAGGCTCAACAATAACCATCCTAATCGAATTACTGATACTTTGCACTGCAACCCATATCAGCCATAACCAGCATGGCCAAAAGTAATAAATCTGTAAAAAAAAAATTGTTAGCTCAAGTTATGATAAAGTTTTTGAAATGGGTAACAACAACCCTGTGACTGCATTGTGGAAATGTGTCAATTAAACTTAAACCTCATACCTATTGACTATTACTGGAGTTCATCTCTTTTAGATGGCCTTCTTCCAAAACATTATCTAATGTAGATTAATTAGGAGACATGATAGCAATGTTCCAATACCTCAGGAGCTGCCACAAAGAAGAGGGAGTCAAGCTATTCTCCAAAGCACCTGAGGATAGAACAAGAAACAATGGGTGGAAACTAATCAAGGAGACAAGCAACTTAGAACTAAGGAGAAATTTCCTGACAGTTAGAACAATTAATCAGTGGAACAACTTGTCTTGAGAAGTTGTGAATGCTCCAACACTGCAAGTTTTTAAGAAGATGTTAAATAACCTCTTGTTTGAAGTGGTGTAGAGTTTCCTGCTTAGCCAGGGGGTTGGACTAGAAGACCGCCAAGGTCCCTTCCAACTTTGCTATTCTATTCTATTCTATTCTATTCTATATTCTACAGATGGGGTCTAGGCTGCCTTACTTTTAAGTTTTGCCTGAATGGAAAGAGTGAAGTATTTTGACAAGGCGTGAATGAGCACCAAGCCAGAGTGATTGGCCCATTGCTTTTCTACTTTATACGGTAAAGGGCTAAGAGTACAAATATTTCTCTTAAGTAATCTATTTCTCTGTCATTGCATCTCATTGTGCCTGCTTCTTCTCCTAATTAACATAAAGCAGGAGAGCCAAACTCAAGGCCCATGGGTTGGATCCGGCCCACGGTGTACTTAGAACTGGCACACAGGGCCGCCCTGGAAACAGAGAAGGACTGGCTTGCATTGCCTCTGCCAGAGAAAACTGAGCTCCATTTTCACTGGCAGATGGTTGTATGAGGCCTTTGCAGCCAAAAACAGAGATTGGGAGTCCATTTTCACTGGCAGAGCGCTTGGGTCACCACAGGCGCCCCCAACACGAGTGATGTCAAGCTGGCTATGCCCACCTTGGCCATGCCCATCCCGAGTTAAAACACAACCCTAATGCAGCCATCAAAGAAATCAAGTTTGACACCTCTGACATAGAGTATGGCCACAAAACCAAAAATTGGTTTCTCAAAAGTGTGTTTGTCAGTATGTTTATTTTGCAATAATTAAGACATGCAGCGATATAAGTGGTATGAAAAACTACAGGTTCTTTCATAAATAATGGCATTCGTTTTCTCAAGACATTATCCTGGGTGTTTAAATATGAGGTCAAACTGATAAAGAAATGAACAGGTAGGCCTGCCACAATGGCATTTTGTTCTGGTCATTGTTCCATTTACATTTTTGAAATAACAAAGATGCAGTGACAGGACAAATAATCCCTCCTAACATACAAGGTTCACAATTGTGAGTTTACTTCTAAGCCTCATGAGTCAATAATATAACATATTAGATTATTTGTGTACTGATATCATACAATCCTGAAAATATTGCTTTCAGTATATTATTGTTATATGTTTATGTTATGTCTATTGGAATCTTACAAATTAAATTTATGTGGAAACATAATTTTTGTACTGTCCTGAAATTGAGACGTCTACTTGAGGCTTTTTTCCTTGATTTTAATGTTTGTAATTAAAACAATTGTACTCACAAAAAACATACTTTGCAATTTTCAACACAATGCTTTAATCTAGAAAAGGCAAAAGGTAATTCAATCTATTAGTATGAATGTATTGCTATTGCTATTCAGTGTTGCTTATTATCAAGGTAATACAGATTACATCTAGGACTTTTTAATTGTTTGGCTCAATAAAGCAATATGCTTTCTTTCCTTCCTTAATTTTTCCAGCAGTTTCCTAATGAGATCCACAATTAAATCATATCACATGTGCCTTAACATAATACCCTATGAAGTTTCTACAGTTTGAGCTTAGATCAGAGCTTAGAGATTACATCAGGCAAAAATCAGAACAATTCCTAACTATTTGTGTTTGAGAACATAAATCCTATGAGCAATAGATCCATATTCTCCTGTTTAAGACTTGGGAACAGGAGCATAAAAGACCTATGGAATGGGGGTGTAAAGTAGTCAATGTGTTGCTCATTCATTTCAATGTGCCATTATTATTATTGTTGTTGTTGTTGTTAATATATACATGTCGCCCTCAGAATGTGGGTATTCTTTTTATGTTTTTTTTTAGATTCTGAAAAATGTCCAAGATGTCTAAGGTATTTTTTCTTTGATGTCATGATTGCTTGTACAGTCAACCAATTGTTTAGACTGGATTTGGCATTTTTATGCACGTATGGAGTCTTTTCCAAGGATCTTGTTTGGTGGCATTAAAGATATCATTGCAGGATGTAAGCTGTTTCAGTTAAAGCTGCCTTTTGCAAATGACTGGTGGTGATTTTGTCAATGTCGATGGTATTCAAGCGATACTCCAGAAGTTTTGGATTTGCATCCAAGGCACCTATCATTAATGGTACTATCTTTGCCTTCTTTTGCCAGAGTTCTTTTGACAGGTTTTTATATTTTGTGATTTTCCCCAGTTCTTTCTGTTCTCTTCTTTTATCTCCAAGTACTGCAACATTCACTATCCAGAATTTTTGTTTTTCTTATTGACAATTATTAAATCCAGGGCGTTATATGGCAGGTGCTTGACTGTTTGAATTCTAAAGTCATATGGATGTGTACAAATCTAAACATTGACATTTTTCCATCCAGCTTTTTGGCATTTTCTCTCTTCTCCACAATAACTGAACACAAGCTTTTTTTCTGTTCTTGCACTGTACTAACTTTGCTAACAAACAATACTGTTCTCTATCATGCATTTTGAATGGTATTCATCATGTTAGTAGTTTACATGACTATAAAATTAATTATAGAAAATAGACCACAATGATTTGTGGCATTGAAACAATGTGAGCCACAATAAATAGTCATATTTATACAAATGGGTTGAATTGCATATGCCAGAGCCTAATCCAGGCAATTTAGTGAAATACTTGGATGTCATCCCAGGATATAATTTTGTCTTTCAATAATATTGGTGGACAATGAAGCATTGGTTGATGGGGTGCTGGGGAGACACGTAGAACATTGAAAAGCCTAATCAGAAAGTAAACTGCAAAAAAAGGATTGATTGTAATGGTATACAAACTATATCATTAGACATTTAAAATAACTGATAGATAACTAGTGTTTACTATAATACTAGAGCCAGATCACTCAGCCATTATATAACTATCAAGCAAAGCTATATGGCAGTTAATTTATTTTTGACTTACCGTTTTACAGCTGAGCCAAATGGCCTTTCAAAATTCTCCACCCATTTTTAGGCAGAGAAACCGAGTGGAGATAAATCAAAATCTCTATTTCTATCTTGTATATGTAACTGTATATAGCCACACATATATATGCACACATATCCCCAGGAGCATTGTCTAATCTAACAATTCGCTAATGGGAACCAAATTCCTAAAGATGCAATACTCTAATTAAATAGGATACAACATGTAAGTCACAAAACTGATGTTATGTCATAAAATTGATGTTTTATACTTTTACAGTTAAAATGCATTACATTCTGCAAAAGTAAAAAACTAATTTACTTAAATTTTTGTCCAACTAGGCCAAAAACAAAAACAATATCCCTGCATCCAAGAGAACCAATCAATAGCATTTAATCCTGCCTATGGTTCTGTGTTGCTTGACAACTGGACACAGCAATGCTGCTATTTCTACCATGTTTGTGCAGTAGTTAGAATGCAGTGTTGAGGCTAACTCTGCACACCACAAAGAGTTCGATCCTGACCAGCTTAAGGTTGACTCAGCCTTACATTCCTCCAAGGTTGGTAAAATAAAAACCCAGATTGTTGGGGGCAATAAGCTGACTCTGTAAACCACTTAGAGGGGGCTATAAAGCACTATGAAGTGCTCTATAAGACTAAGTGCTATTTCTATTTCTATGGAGGATACATTTTATAGCCAGTATTCACAAGGCTCAGTTCAGCAATAATTCCTGCATTATTTTTTCTCAATGCAACTTTATTTGACTGCATTTTGAAATATTTTAAGAAGAAATACACTGAAGAAGCTATGAATCAGAAACTCCCCAGTTTAAAATTTCACTGTTTAAATTGCATAGCTGGCCATACAATAGGTTCCATCTCTCCAGTTTCTTCCTTTGGCCCCTTTCCGAAGTGCCTTTTAATAGACCTAGAAAGAATGCACAAATGCAAATGGGCAACTCAACTATCTTTCAGTTCAGAAAGCCATGATTATGTCTTCACAAGTTTGGATTAGTCTGAACAATGCTTTTTTAGAAAAACTGCCATATTGAAGGAATTTTAGATGAATTCCCTTTTACATAACTGTATGTAATGCAGCTCTCAAGAAATAGCTTTTTTAATAGATTGAAGAATAGTAGATTATTCTTTTCTTATACTGCATACATTGAAATCTCATAGAAATTCAGAGTGGTAAACAAGGAAGTAATCCTACAAGCTCATACCGTTCCCATTAACCTCTATCTCCAAGCTATACAAAATGAGTCACCACAGGCCTGAATCTATTTAAATAACTTTGGTGTAATTTCCAGATTCAGAGGCACTAATGCCACTAAAATCATTTTTGAGTCAAGAACTTTGTCACAAAATAAAAAGTGTAATTATGCTACTTACTTGAGGAGTGGAGAATCAGCTCAATTTGAACCAGCATTTGCCTGCTAAATTCTTCAAGTCTCCGACGGTAAGCTATACAATTTTTCCCACAGAGCATTTTTCATGAGATGTGCTTTCCTGCATTGGTGAAGTGCTCTCATCATGGCCAGTTCTAAGTGTGAATCAAAGGCCTTGGCATTTTCTTATTTCCTTATTTCCTTATTCCAGTATCCTTAAACTAAGTGGTTCTTTTACCTGCCCAAATTACCAAGCAGTCAAGATTTATGTGCAAGTATTCTGTTTTTCACAGTATTGCCGTAGTTTCAGAGTATAAGACACACTTCACCCGCCCCCTAAAAGAGGATGAAATTTTGGGTGCATCTTATATACCAAATGTAGTCCTGCCCACATGCTGCCCCCATCTTTCGGCTGTTTTTGGCCTCCGCATGCTGTTTTAGACCTGTTCCAGGCTGCGGGGATTGCCACAACACATCGCCGCCTCCATGCCTTGTGTTTTTGGTCTCCGTGCATCGTGTTTTTGGCCCCTGCACATCACTTTTTCAGTCTCTGAGCACTCAGTTTTAGATCCTTTCCAGGCTGAAGGGATCAGCATAGCATACTGCTGCCTCCACACATTGCTTTTTCAGCCTCTGCGCATAGTTTTTTCAGCCTCTATACGCCCCAATTTTGGCCTCTGCGCATCACATTTTCGGACAGTTTCAGGTGGCAGGGATCAGCAGCGGGATTCCCTCCGCCTAGAACCCCCTAAAAATGTGACATGCAGAGGCCAAAAATGAGGCATGGAGACTGAAAATGCAACATCAAAAATGCAATGTACAGAGGCCAAAAATGCAACATGTAGAGCTAAAAATGTGAGGCATGGGGGCAGTCTATGGCAATCCCTGCAGCCTGGAACAGCTGATTGTGGGTATTCTGGGAGGCTGATCCACCTGCCAATCAGCTGCTCATGCTAAATCAGGCTGCGATAATGTGCTAAAGCTGACCTGGCTGTCTGCTGCAAGGACGCTAGTCAGCTGAATACTGATGGATGCTGGTAGGCAGAGGCAGAATTGTTTTCTTGTTTTCCTCCCCAAAAACTAATGTGTATCTTATATTATGGAGTGTCTTATATTCCGAAAAATATGGTATATATTTCTTACAGCATCCTGCTACCTCTTGGGCTTCCTGTATTTCATTTTACAGGTAGTTCTTGTTTAGCAACTGCCTCATTTGCTATCATTCACAGTTATGACCATTATGAAGAAACTAACTTTGTGACCAGTCCTCAAATTTATGACCTTAGCAGGTCTGTAAAGCAAAAGAAAGAGTATAAACACAGTAGTGGTTTCGTTTAGTGACTTCTTCCTTTAATGACCAGTTGCTGGTCCCAAATGTGGTCACTACATTTAGGATTAGCCGGAATGGAAGTCATAAAAGTTATTTTTTTAAAATTTTACACAAAGAAGCAGAAACAGAAGAATTATGAGAACACATGCAACTGAAAACTGAAACAGCTACACTATCACCCCCACCTCTGCACTGCTACAGTAAATGATCAAATAAGACCTAAAACACCTGTGGATGAAGTAAAAAACAAAATACTTTTTCAAAAAATGTATGTTTTCTGGGGGGAAATGAAAGCCATGTTTCAGGACACTATTTCAGGATAGTATTTCTTAACACTGTGCTTCACTTGCAGAAAAGTATTCCACTTTTCTGCCCAATATTCTTTTGAGCATAATGCTTTTCCTGTGACTGGAAAATTCCTTTCCAAATTACCCCGCTGATAGACTCAGTTGAATAAGGAAGGGTGTCTTGCTCTCTGCAAATAGCTAGTCTTGCTAAGTGTATATTAGCACAACACATATTAAGAAAGCACAGAAGAAAGAGGCATTTGGCAGGACTCTCAGTATAAATGTGGCACCCCTCTTCAGTGTGACTATGGGGTCCTACATCAAACTATAGATCATATCGTGAACAGTTGTAAGCTGAGGACATATAACAGTCAGGAAATTGTGTTTTTTTTAAATATAAACAATGTTGTGCTTTAATGGTTAGATGGCCTAGACATTGGTATTTGAATATAGATCTTTTATTTTATTGTGCTTTACTGATCTAGATGAAATGTTATTATATACTCCTAATCCATGTATGATATGCCATACTCTCAATAAATAAGCTTCTGTCTGGACATAATGATAATGCTATTTGATATGAGACCCATAATGTTCTGATAATTAGGGATTTTATTGGGATTTTGGAGTATTTGAAGGCGCTGTGGTGGCGCAGTGGTTAAAATGCAGTATTGCAGGCTAATTCTGCTGACTGTCAGGGGTTCAATCCTCACCAGCTCATCCTTTCGAGGTCAGTAAAACGAGGACCCAGATTGTTGGGGGCAATAAGCTGACTCTAAACTGCTTAAAGAGGGCTGTAAAGCACTGTGAAGAGGTATATAAGTTAGGTGCTATTGCTAACATGCAAGGGGATGACCTTTACAAATCACTTGTGATTCTTTGACATTGGCTTACCAGTTGTTTGGTTGTCTTCTTTCCTGATTTATGTCAATGAAAATGAAAGGAAGGGAAGCCAAACCATAATTTAATAATGTTTATATATGAATAATTTATTCAGACATATTATCTCCTAGAACATATTATTAATATGCTCAGTCAAATACATAAATCTGTTTGCAGTGAATTTAGTGTGTCAGATCTAAAGAGATCTTTGATCCACTCCATACTTTACAAGATAAAATCATCTCCAAAGCAGGGCTGCCTATAAGTTGTATATAATTTCCAGATTCTTTGATCTTGGGGTTCACAGAGCCAAATTTTCAGGCTTTTCTTTTTTATCTTTTGGGGATTTGTCTGAGTCTATCAATTTCTCATAAAGTCTTTAAGTTTTGACCATCTTTAACCAGTGTTAAATAAAAGAAACAGAGATTCTCCCCTCTGTAGCATTAGGAAAAATAAGAGAAGAAATCGTAACAGATACTGTAATTCTGATATTTTAGTTTCTGCCCTTTGGGTTACAAGTTTGTATCTTTATAAAAAAAAAGGCCAAGAACTCCTTTGAACTAAAGCAATTGATGGAGATACTGAAAAAAATTGTAATATGTTACCAGCTCTCCATTTCAGGTCAGATGCAGCAGTGGTTAAAGATGGTCAAGAAGTCATTGAGGCAATCTCACATACTTCAGGTAATCTTTAGAGAAAATACTTCGAATGGCTATGGAGAGACTTTATGAGAAATTGATAGATAGGCGGACAAGGTTGAGTGCAAATGGGGGCAGAGCTATCATATTTTATTGACCTGAAAATCCTTACGAGTGGAATTGTGTAAGAAGGAGGAAAAGAAGGCTCTAAGCTGAGGAAGGAAATAGCTTTTGTTGTCGCTTAAGGAGATAAAAACCAAAACCATCTTTCAGCTTTGAAAAAAATGTACTTAAGAACTCAGTGAGCTTTCTGAGGAATAATTGCACTGGAACTGAATAGAACTTCTAAGGAGGATTTTCTCACTGGCCCAGTTCTGGGAAGTTAAGGACAAGTGGGGGAGGTTGATATCCCTAACTGAGACTACAGTATGCCTCGTTCAAAATCATGGGAGGGAAAGTAAGGGAATCATGTCTCTCCTCTATAAGTGTCAAAATGTTCCCCAGGACCTTGTCATTAAAGCAGCATTGTCTTTGATTGAAGCCAAGGCTGCTGGTGAAAAACCCACTTGGCAGGATTCAAACATTTGATTCATATTCATGAAGAAAACCATGCTGTGGATCGAAGAACAAGATAGCAACATTAAGACTAGACAGGGCTGAGGCAACTTTGTACAGGAAAGCTCTTTCACAAACTTGAACTTCTTTATATCTGGTCCATAAAGCAGGATCAGAACTTCTTGGAAGGGTTGGCAGAAATAAGAACCTGTGTGTAGGAGATGGTGCTCAAAAATTAAGGTGGGTAATTTCCATTTTTGTTTGCTGCCAGGCAATCCCTACATCCAGAGCAAGTACACACATTACTCACTTCAGCTAGCAAAAAATACAACTTGATGATTATTTATCAACAAACATCAAAAAGTGTAAAATGGAAAAGTAGGACAAAAAGCAGCCAAAGTGGGAAAGAGGCAGAGTGAAGCAGACACAATAGTAATAAGCTACATTACCTACAGTATATCTATTTATAAAAGTATACAGAACTTTCAAGAGCTAGTCAAGAAATAATAGTGTAGGGACATTGCATAGATAATCTAAAAGAGTGGCTTTTAGTCATTCCAGCTTTAACCCTTTTCTATAAATAATAGAGAAAGGTGGAAAATAGAGCACTGTTGAGCCCTTCTCTATTTTGCACCATAAATTGGATTATTTGTTGCAAGCCACATCTATCAAGGTGGTGCAAGTGACATAGAAGATAAGAAATATTCCATTAAGAAAGCAAAAATTTTGGATTTAAAATAGGAATACCAAATGGAAATGCCAACTATTTTCTTAAATGATTAATATTTGTTTTAGCACTGTTGCCTAACACTGTTCAAGGAATATTTTTTATTCATGTTCAGCTGTTAACATAATGGGCTACGCAAGGCTGCCATTTCAGCAAATGCAGTATTAAGATATTGTTATCTTAATGCTGCGTTATCTCCTTTGCTACTTTAACATAAGAAAATCACTAGAGATGACATCAGAATGAACAGCCTATTTCTAATCTTCTTCCATGTTTAATAAGTGTGGCATTTATATTCTCTTTTCTAATTTATACAAAAATTATCATCTTACATTTTACAATATGTCTATTTCTAAAAAATCAGCTGCTTCATATTATTGGAATATGCTCCAGTTTCTCAGTGAAAATGTATTTTAAGTAAGCATTTTTAAGACTGCTAGAAATCGAAATAACTATTGACAATCTATTCAAGCAGGCAACAATAACCAAGACTTTACCTCCGTGCTGTCACTCCAAAATATTTCTGTGGAGATTGAAAGAGATTAATTATGTGTCTCTGCCAATTTCATGCTACTCAGAAAACCTTAGTGCAGACAGTTGTCAAAGCAGACAAAGTTAAAAACTATATAAATAAAATACTTTTCGTTATAGCCATGGTGTCATTATGGCACATGTACTTTCTAAAGGGCATATTTGTTCAACTAGCTGTCAATCTATTTCAACACTTTCAATAAAAAAAGTCTATCTCAAACAAGTATGTAAGTGACATGTTAGAAGGTAATCAAAATATAAATGGAAACATGGAAAAATATTCTCATTGCAATTATGTTTTCCTTTGCCCTAATAGGGTATGTTAAATATAGGCAGTGATGTATGTATGGAATCCTGGTGAAGAAAAATATCCAGAAAAGATGGAAACTCCTACAAGGAAATAGGATCAGGTTACATGATAGGAAAATTATAGTGAGAAAGGAAGACTACCTTGTAGGAGCTCTTGCCCATGAAAAAGGGGCTGAAATAAGTCTACAACAGTGAGGTAACATTCAGAAGCAATTCAGGCAGACATTGAACTATAAGGATGAGAAGTAGGTACAGCACAAGTACACTTGCAAGATTCTGTTATTATAGCCAATTCCAATAAAAGTAGTTTAGAGTTGGAGTTGATTTTCTGGCCTGGTCTACCTAGTGGGACTGACACTAATGAAAGGAACTATTAGCCAGTAGAAAACGATGTCCTGGTCATTCCTCTTCACTGGAGGTTTTCAAATAATGGTTGAATGCTCATTTATCAGAGATGCTTTAGTAGGTCCTACTCTGAGCAGAAGACTGGAGTAAATGACCCCACCTCCATGATTGAATGCTTCCCTTGTACTATAAATGTGCTGAATCAAATAATCTATTAAATTATCATAACGTACTCTACCTTGGTGGTTCATGAAGATAAGTTCAAAATAATATTACCTTATACCTGAACTCTGTGTCTTTGAACTTTTTCTACTCTTTGTGGGGAAAACTGGTCTAGGGGAAGGGGTATTTTGCAGGGAGTAAATTATTTTTATAAGGGGCATGTTTGCTCAGTGGTTAAAGATACTGAGCTTGTCAGCTAGAAAGCTGACACCCCAGGTTCAAAACCAAAGAACTGCACAACAGGTGAGATCCTGTTACTTGCTCCAGCTCCTGCCAACCTAGCAGTTCAAAAAGCATGCAAATGCAAGTGGATAAACAGGTATCACTTTGGTGGAAAAAGAATTCTGTGCACCTCGGCACATACAGTAGTCATGCTGGCCATATGATCGTGGAAATGTGTTCGGATAACACTGGTTTCCTCAGCTAAGAAACAGAGAAGAGCATCACTCAATAAAGTCAGGCATGACTTGACAGGGGAAACCTTTACCTTTTTAATTTCTTTATATAAGTTTACTTCATGGAAGAAACAAGAATAAGGATTCCTATACAGTAAGTACACAGAATAAAAACAGAAATGTAAGGAAGCTATGTCCTCCTTTCTTCTCCCGTCCATCACTGTTTCCCTCAGTTACAGTTACTTCTTTTTAATTCATCTTCAATTCAAACACTGAATAACTAAAAGGGACATGTGACTCTGCACCTTGATCAATATTATACTACAGTAATACATTGCTCTGATATCAACACCAATCCAATCTAATCAAAGAGTGTGTCTCCTAGACTGGACCAAGGATTGTCCAGTTATGTTGAATGGTAGGTTTAAGAAAGAAACACTTGTTCACACTAAGCAAAACAAGCAATTAATGTAACTTCTGCAATACAAAGTTCAACTCACCCTATAGATTTACATAGATCTCAAAGAGGGTTCAATTTCATTTCGATATTTGACAAAATTACAGAACAGTGGTGGAATTTTATAGTGAACTCTGTAATTTATTGCTGAAAAACAATGTATAGTTAAAACATATTATTCTTTGCTGCAGAAATACTATTTTTCCCCACAATTAAATCAACAATTAAAACAAGCTATGGGTGTTTAAAGTTCTACTAAAATCAAATGTGGCTCTATTTCACGTTTTCCCTTTCCTTTTGCTCTTGTCCTGTAGTCAGACAATGTTCTTTCGTTTATGTCTGTTTTTGAATTTTTATGAGTGGTTGGCAAGAAAAGACAGAGGTGAATGGTATTATAATATGTTGAATTACTCTGATTCTCACTATTTGGAGAGCACTTGAGCTTAGAACACAGATTGGAGACCATAATGAAAATAACTGAGTTACAAACGTAAAATAAAGTCTGAGTTACAAGTCTGAAATAATGTCATGCATGAAAATAACAGGATTCTCCCCCTCCTCTCCCCAAAAAAATAGATGGTAGGGCTTTACTTTACTTTTTTTGTTGTTGTTAGTTGCGAAGTCATATCTGACCCATCTCGACCCCATGGACAATGTTCCTCCAGGCCTTCCTGTCCTCTACCATCCTCTGGAGTCCATTTAAGCTCAGGCCTACTGCTTC
>JANHFT010001999.1:49382-70283 GCA_032467955.1 Pseudoxenodon macrops | reverse complement strand
CTCAAACCGGAAGTTCGGTCCCGAACTTCCGGTTTGCCGTAGGATTGTTTTTCGCTTTCAGGAGGCTTCCCTGAAGCCCCCAAAGGGTGAAAAACAGCTCAACGGGCATAAAGGAAGTCCCGTTGGGCCGTTTTTCATCCTCTGGAGGCTTCAGAGAAGCCTTCTGAACCCTCTGGAGGGCAAAAAACAGCCCAATGGGGGGGGCATGCGTGCGCATGCGCAGTGCAGCATGTGTGTGGGGGGTTGTGTATTTGCACGCACGCATGGGCCCCCGCGCCACCATTTTTGGCACACAAGGGGGAAAAAGTTCGCCATCATTGCTCTATATTATCAATTCAGAGAGTATATCAGTAAGACCACAGCCTGACTTAAGGCTAGATTTTGGAATTCAAGTTTTCTTACTGTTTTGGATTTATGTAAGATTAAATATGCAAAGACAGTGAGTAGCCTACAGTGGGGAAATAATTGAGCTAAATTTATTCTGGTAAATATATAAATTAAGATATCCGGCTAGAAGCCAGGTGACCCTGAGTTCTAAGTCCCTCAGGCACAAAGCCAGAAGACTGACCTGTGGCCAATCATTTTCTCTCAGTTCTAGGAAGGAGGCAATGGCAAAACCATCTGAAAAACTGCCAAGAAAATTGCAGGGACTTTGTCTAGGCAGTATTCAAGAATCGGATATAATTGAACAGAAGGAAAATAAATAGAATACGTTTAGCAGTCCATTAATATTTATGACTGTATTAGCTGGCATTTTGCTAATGCTATTTAAAATGACCAAAGAATATATTGTGGTATAAATGTTTGCAAATCTGTGGAACTTCCCCTGTTCGCATTGCCAGTACAACAACACTGTAAATAAAGATTCCATATATTCTGAGCTAATTTACTGTATTTTCATTAGAGGAACAGACAGGCTTAACATTAAAATAATATGTTTGGGTTGATATTTTAATAGTAATATAAGCTATAAATTATAGCTATATAGCTTCTATATAGCTATAACATAGCTTCTATAATAAACTTATAACTTACAACTAATATAGCTTCTATATTACTGTTACATCTCTAATTTCCAAATATTTTGGTTTCACTACAGGAGCCTTCATATCGTTTTCTGAATCACTTATCTGAGTGATTTTTGCATGTGTATAATTCATTTATGAAGAAATAGTTTATTAAAGCTAAAGTTTGCAAATTAACATGCAAAAAACTTGCAGTTCAATCATAGGAAGAAAAATCTTATCAGAATTATTTATACTGCCAACTGGAAAGTGCCTTTATTGTGCACTTTTACCTCCACAGTCCCACCCCAAAACACAAAACTTTGGAAACTTCATCCATTATCATTCAGTGTATACTTTATTCTATCAGGGGGGAAATTGCTCTGTCCTGCTTTCTGGTAGGACAAGACTTTAACTTGATTCATGTATCACATTAGTGAATAAATTGTAATTGCTTGAATTTAAAAGGTAAAAGTTCCCCTGCATATGCGTGCTAGTCATTTCCAGCTCTAGGTGGCAGTGCTCATCTCCGTTTCTAAGCCAAAGAGCCAGTGCTGTCCGAATATGTCTCTGTGGTCATGTGGCTGGCATGACTAAATGCCAAAGGTACACGGAATGCTGTTACCTTCCCACCAAAGAAATCCCTATTTTTCTATTTGCATTTTTTACGTGCTTTCGAACTGCTAGGTTGCCAGAAGCTGGGACAAGTAATGGGAACTCACTCCGTTACGCGGCACTAGGGATTCGAACCGTTGAACTGCTGACCTTTCTGATCGACAAGCTCAGTGTCTTAGCCACCGAGCCTCCGTCAACATCTAAACCAAATAACCATGTTTATGGTTAAATGTGATGCATAATGTCCTTTTTGTTTTACAGAAATTTGAATACAGGTAGTCCTCAATCTATGAACACAGTTGAGCTCAAAATTTATGTTGCTAAGTGAGAAATTTGTTAAGTGAGTTTTGCCTCATTTTACAACTTTTCTTGCCACATTTGTTAGGTGAATTATGGCAGTTCTTAAATTATTAACACAGTCGTTAAGTGAATCTGGTTTCCCCACTGACTTTGCTTGTCAGAAGGTTGCAAAAGGGGAGCACATGACTCCAGAATACTGCAAACATCAAAAATATGAGTCAGTTGTCAAGCACCTAAAAATAAATCACGTCACCATGGGAATGTTGCAACCGTCATAAGTGTGAAAATCCATCATAAGTAATTTTTTTCAGTCCCGTTGTAACTTCGAATGGTCCCTAAGTGAACTGTTGTAAGTTGAAGACTACCTGTATTGCTTGAGATGGCTAGCATAAGTGGTAAATGTTGGATATGGATCCAGCGCTTAAATCACACTTAAACATAAATTGATTCTGAAACAGTTATTAACATTTAATCCAATCAACTTCAAAAATTCTTAGGATAACATGAGAAGATACCTCCCATGTATATTACCTTGAGTTTCTGGAGATAAAGTAGGATATAAATATACTAAACAAATAAAAAGAAATTCGTTGAATAAAGCTTTTCAAGAAAAAGACTATCCAGCACCGCCAAAGGCAGCACGTAAAATATTACAAAGTAAAATTTCCTTTAATCCTTTAAACTGAGTAGAAATAATTTCCCGTGCTTTCTTGTATGTTGAATAAGAAGCTGAAAAGAGTGAAGATACTTCTGGAGGATCAGGACTATCTAATTTACACAGAACATACAGCCAAGACTGCAGCTTTAAGAACAGCATGTACCATGTTGGAGACTATGTATATGTTGAACCTGCAGAAGCTAATTTACAACCTCATATAGTCTGCATAGAACGATTGTGGGAAGATTCAAATGGTAAGGAGTGGTTAGTTTTTGTAAAACTGTTTTTAAGATTAAAAAACAACAACCAAGGAAGTACTGTATATATATATTTTGATTTCAGAAAGATAACTAAAATGTAATAATCAGCAGATCCCATCAGTAATTTTATAATTTGAATATTTGGTAATAAGTAAATACCGTATTTTTGGGAGTATAAGACGCACCTGAGTATAAGACGCACCTTAGTTTTTGGGGAGGAAAATAGAGAGAAAAATCTGCCTACCAGGTATTCATCTGGCTAGCATCCTTAGTCTGGTCAGCTTTAGCACATTATTTTATCCCCTGATTAGGACTGGGGGGAAAAAGCTTCTACAGCACAGCTGTACTTTCTCTATACTCAGAAAAATATGGTATGTGAAACTCATTTACTTTGCCAATATTAATATGTTATCATCATAATTCTCTTAGCCCATAGAGCAGGAGTTAGCCCACAAAGCAAAGTCCTTACTGCAACCCTTAGACTTGGCCTCCATAGATCTCTCAGTGGTCCTTGAATTGGTTTCAGCAGGGTTCTGTAAATTTGGAATGGAAAAAAAACCCCAACTTTATTTTTATTAACCTCTAACAGAAAAGGGTTCTATTAGTATCACCAGACAGTATTTTATCCATGGCACTACCGGTAAAAGGTTAAGAACGAATAAATATATGCCCCCCCCTCCAGTTGATAATTTCAGAAAGTACTACATAAGTATGCTATTAATCAGTCGTGTCATAACAACCGTATGTTTTTAGAAAAAATAAAAAGCAGGACTGCCTCTGACAGTACTTCTACATACTCTTGGTTTCACTTCGATAATTTCCAGTGCTTACTGCATGTCGTTTGATTTTACATTTGTGCTCCTTGTCTGCAAATTAAAAATAGTGCAACCAATTTAACAAGCCCATGTGGTAGCTGTTGACAGTTCAATTATACCCGCTGTATATCAACAACAACAAGAACAACAAAAATCAATAGGTTTGAGCTTGCTTCAAAGCTGACCTTGAAATTGGGTCACATTTATTTCATTTTCTTTCATCCGCCTCTCTTTTATCTCCTTATAAACATTCAATTTTCCAAGAGTTGCCCTATGATCATGGTAATGATCACCATTGTTACATGATGCAAATAAATTCCAAATGTTCTCCTGCCAAGTGATGAAAGGGAAATATCATTTTAATTTGGTTTCACTTGTTCTTGAGTGCATATCAGTAAACTAATTATAAAATGCACCTCAACTAACTTTTCTCTGATGGGAGAAGGATCCCTGATTACCAGCTTTATCCTTAATTCTATTTAGTGAATTGTGCTCAATTATAACGCAATTACATAATATGCCTAAATTTTAGAAGAAAGGATACTAACTGGGGGGGAAAACAAATTCTTAATTATTGTAAATAGCATGCAGCTATTTTTGCTTTCAGAACACGAGAGCACCTGAAATGTTCCTATTTCCTGAAAACATCGAGCACTTTTTACTCATAAATTGCAAATCTATGCATTCATTAAATCAAACTTTCCATTAAATTAATTAGATTAAGAATAAACAATAAGCATAGAATCAAATAGTCTAAGTAATTTATAAACATAAAATCAGGAAGATATATACACCTGTATATGAGTATATACAGAACTTTCAACATTGAAGCTGATTTATTACTTGCTTATTTTTTTTACAAATACACATGGGTCATGTTATGATTTACATAAACAATACTAAATAATAATAGTTTATTGCTACATTTTGTCTCCTACTTGAAATAAGAGGCCACTGCTACGAAATTCAGCCAATTCATTTTTTTTTACTTTTCATAGATGGCCATCAAAATAATTATCATTACTTTCCATATTGAAAATTCCAATTTACCATCAACCTAATTAATTTTGGGAGATAATGGAAGGCCCATCACTGATCTAATAAAAAAGCAATACAAGCTGTTTAAGGAAGTGTTCTAATGTGACTTTGCATTCCAGGCAAACTGAAAGTTTCCTATACATGTGTTTCAAATATTTGTGGGGTATCAACACAGGACCTGACCAAAAGCATTCTTGGAAATAGTAGTAGTACCAGATCTAGCAACTTTTTTTTCAAAATCTTTAATGAACATCAAATAAAATACTGCAGTTGAACTCTACTCTACATGGCCCAAGTTTAGTTGGTCACTAAAGCCACTCAAAGAGTACCTTGATCCTTGGTGACTTATATGAACAATTTAATGAAGTTGTCATAGTGTGATATGGAAGTGATTTGCCATTGCCTTTTTTCGTGATTTCTTTTCATTTCCCAGGGTACATTATACATCTGACTTTCCTAGACAGTTTCCTGTCCTAATACTAACCCCAGCTAACCTTGCTTAGCTTTCTATCTAGGAATGAATATGTACTACCATCTGTTGAGACATTTACCAACAAAGTATGGATGTGGCCAGTAATGGAACATTCTTGATATTCTGGCATACTTTTTCTTCAGGAATGTGGCAATTCAGCTACTTTGGATGCAATTGGTCATTTTTTTAGGGATGATTATTCCAGAGCAGGATTTTTCTTTGCTGTTCCAGATGTGGTCTGCTGCCAAAATACTTTCCATTTTCTATCTATAGAGCATATGCTGTATGTTAACTGATTACAAAAGCTTTTATGGCAGCTACTTTTTGATTATGGGATGAAATGAGAGTAAATTTTTTATTCTGGTGTAAAAGACACATTGATTTTGTGCCTATGAGCAGGCAGAAAATTCCCTGATGAATACATATGTAAGAAAAGAAATTCTGGACAACTTTCTGAAAACTGCAGATATGATTATAGTTCTTCAACTTTATTTGCAATTAGTATCAAGTTGCCATAAGTTACCACAACCCTTTAGTAACCCACAATCCTTTTGAATAACACATTTTAATAAGATTGCAACATTCTGTTTATTATTTTCAAGTAATAAATATTCCTAACCTACTGTTGCCCACAGATGCATTTGTTTACAGATGCCAGAAGATGTAGAATCAGAGGAAGTTGAATGCTATTGCATTTCATCCAACGTTCTTTTTTTTTTAACTCGGGAAATTTAAATAGGATGATCAAGAAGACATTATTCAAAAGACATTCAGGTATTCACAAATCAGAAGATACAAGGATTTTCACAATGTGAAACAAAAAGAATTGGACAGTAGCTTTTGGAGGTTTAAGGAACTAGCTTGAAAGGAATGTTATGTATCCCTGTTTGTATTTTCTGTATGCAGAAAAATTAAATAATGTATTATAACACATTCAACTTATGGAGAAGTACTAGGAGAAGAGGTAACATGAAATCTTGCACCAAAAGTCTTGCACTAAAAAAAAAGAGGATCCCTCAAGCATCCTGTGTCTGATGTAATATCTACCCTGTGATAAGATACCCACTTTGCATTCGCTCACTTGTAAAATGCAGTGCCTGACATGCATCTCAAATACATGTGCAACCTGAGTATGCACACCCTTGTGAATACAACCATTATGAATACACCAGCAAAAGAAAAGGCAAAGCTCCATTATAAAATTAGTATTTATAACATAAGACAGCAAGAAAATCATTCCAGATCAGATTTGAAATTCCCAGTTTGACCCAAGGAAGGCCATGATTGAACATGGTCTTGTTACAGCCAAATCAGTGGCTGCTCCTTGCAGAAGACATGCCGCAGTGGCACAGTGGTTAGAATGCAGTACTGCAAGCTACTTCTGTTGCCTTCCTGCTGCCTGCAATTTTGCAGATCGAATCTCACCAGGCTCAAGGTTGATTCAGCCTTCCATCCTTCCAAGATCGGTAAAATGAGGATCCAGATTGTTGGGGTCAATAGGCTGATTCTGTAAACCGCTTAAAGAGCACTGTAAAGCACTGTGAGGCGGTATATAAGTCTAAGTGCTATTGCTATATGAAGATCGTCCTAATATTGCCACTCCCTATTCAATAGTATATGCAAAGAACAGGTTCTCCAGATGAGGTGGCAACAAAGAAATATATCCCCTGTCGCAATCTGCATTTAAACAGGGCTGTGCTGTAATGAAATCCAGTCCATTTGAAGAGGGTGTTTTTTTTTGTCTGTCAATGTAGCCTGTATCTTTTTCACGTTTGCTCATTTTGATGCACTGAGTCATGAAGATCCTGCCTGATGTGGTGGTTTTCTGAGTGACAGGCAGCACACAGACACAAAGCAGAATGTCAAAGAACTTGACATGATAAAACTAACCACATTTCAATACAGATAGGATAATGCCGCACTACTTCAAATTCTCCATCCTTTTGACAAGCTACTAGGCATCCCTTTGGATGGCAGCTAGTTTTGCTAAGCCTTGAAATGATTAGAATGTGATAAATAGAGCAGTTTGCTTTCCTTCCTGCTCCCATTAGATTTTCACTGCAGCCTATCACTTTCTTATGCAAGTGTTTTAAATGTGGAAACTATAAAGTGAACCTTTCCTTTTAATTTGCCCTTGATGCCAAGATCATCATCAGATTGTGCCTTCCACTAGCTCCTTTATTTTTCTTGCTTGCTTCTAGGCTTCTACGACAGTACACACAGGTCCATAATATGAATTTTATCATTTAAATAGGAGTACAGTGATATTTCATTATTGCCAAAAAGCTGTTCAGCCAGGGAACTTATCCACTTCTTCTGTTGGCTGGGAACATGAGACATTGTAATGTTTTGAACTTTTTTGTCTTTCAACTAGTCTTAGGCCATGCATGATTGTTGATTAGCAACTGATGAGTTAGTAATAGATAAAGATCCTAGACGGCAGAGCTTACTTTTAGCAGCTGAGCAAACCAGAAAGGAAATATTATAGTAAAAAGTTGAGAAAGTGGGTTTGTATTTCTGCATAACTCCAGACTATAGGTCTGATAGCCACAAATATAATCATGTAAACTCAGTTAACTATGGAAAAGCATGTTCTGGTTAAGACAAATATGAAGTGGTAAATCTCTGTCCCTTGAATAGAGAGAATAGCCCAAAGGTCAAAAACTTCTCCCTTCCAATCTCATATAAAAATGGGGTTTGTTTTTTTGGCTTTGTTTGCCCTTTAGCAGTCACTGAGCAGAATGTAAAATTCAAAGCCCTTTTATTGTCAAAAAATGCTCTTTTTGCCTTAAGCCATTGTTGAACAAGCCAATATCATGTCAATCATATATCTTGTTAAGCTATGTCTTATAAAGTATAATGGCTCACTTCACATATTCCACCAAACTCAAAATATTATGATTCAACATGGGGTATTAACCAAAAGAAAGTTTCTTGTCTTCATCCTATAGCAGAGTAACCTATAGTCTACAGCATTCATTGACCATCAGCCTCATTTTTGAAGTTTATAAATGGCCCAGATGTACTACCAACATTTGACAGCACATAATTGCATTTTTTTTTTATGGTAGCATGATTTGGGAGATGGAAAAAGCAGTAAAATTGATTATTTAAGCCTGCATCCTCAATCCCTTTCTCCCCTCCAAATGGATTGAGAAATTCATTTGTATCATTGGAAATGTTTCTGCAGCCCTTACAGACCAGAATTCTTTTTCAATCCATCGGACAATGTAGGGTAAAAAGATAAAAAGATGTTTACATGTCCAAAAATGGTGGAAACTGCATTATTCCTTTATAAGCTTACTGACACTTTGTTTGAGGTACTTGCAGTTTATCCTCTGTACAATGGCCCAATATATATTCATGTATCAATAAAATATTTTGATTGTATTGCTTGCCTAAATAAATACAGGAAACAGGAAGAGGAGGCTGTCCAGCTCCTGGCAAGAAACAACATACAATGAGTTGTCATTAGCTGACCCACTTTGTCATTGAATTAGATCACTGATGGCGAACCTATGGCACGCAATTTCTGAGGGCACACGAGGCGCTGCCCTGTCAGCTCCAGGGCACTTGCACGTGCTGGCCAGCTGATTTTCAGCCTTGATTTTTGGCAGTTTTTTACCCTCCAGAGGCTTCAGGATGCTTCCCTGAAGCCTCCGCGGGGTAAAAAATGGCCCAACAAACAAAACGGAAAACAGGCAAAAGGGAAGTCCCTTTGGGCCATTTTTTACCCTCTGGAGGGTAAAAAACAGCACAATGGGGGGGCATGTGCACGCATGTGCAGTGCAGTGTGCGTTGGGGGTGTTGTGTGCTGGCACGCGTGCGTGCGCTAGTGCATGCGAGCTGCCATTTTTGGCATGAAAGAAGAAAAAGGTTAGCCATCACTGCATTAGATAGTGTTACATTCCTCCCCCTCCCCGAATGACTTTGCTTATAGAGATGTACATATACTGGGCAACACTAGAAAGCTCCATGTGAAAACACCTTTTATAAAGATCCCAATGCATTACAATTAGAGAATATGAAAGAAATGGAACTAGAAAGAAAATATTATCCAAACTTTCCTATTATTCTGCAGGGCATGGTACTTGCTTCTAGACTGTCTTCAGACCCACTTCTATAGCTATAATGTAAGTTGAAATCATCAAGAAACTGAATTCTCATCAGTGTTTTATTTGTGCAAAGCTACTCAACTGAAACACTAAGATATCTACAGTAAGTGGACTGCTTGAGATAAGGAGCTTCTTTCCTGATCACTTCCATGGGGCAATTCCTTTCTGGGTCAAATGGAGACTCAGTTCAGCGTGAAGAAATTTGCTGCTTTAAAGGAGAAGCAAAAGGTTAAAGAGCTTCTGCTAATACTAGCTGAAATGGCAACATTCTCAATGTACTGGGATTACTCCTGCCTTATGCCTTTAATAGATAGCATTCATGTTTGCTCTTTCTTGCACTGTGAGTTACATAAATTGCTATGCAAGCACAATATAATGTTTTCAAATCTACTCATTGGGCCATTTATCTATTGCTCTCTAATCTGCCAGAGATCAGGGAGAAGGAAAAGAAAAACAAAACAAAACACTATAAAGCTGTAAATATCAGCTCCCTTGGGTAGACTAGGTATCATCGACTCGGTGCAAGCTCTGCTGATTCATGCAAACGTCCACACTCAGAGGCATTAATTTTTCTTAGTTGTATAGTAGATTATATGCAGAAAGGAAATAAGAAGGAAGCAAAGTCATGGGGGAAAAATACTGTACAGGCTGAATTTATGTAGTTTGCATAGAAAATATGAAGCCAGATGTCAAGGAGAAAACTGGTCAACAAGTCAATGATATTTCAAATGTAGGACACATGTCTCCCACCCCACACCCAAACCTTTGCATTTGTATTTGTATTTGCAAGGCTTATTCAGCTGAGCTTGCAACTAAAAGAAGGATCACTCTGATTAGTTTGCCAAGGAGCAGCAGTATGGTAGAAAATTAGCACCCGATATAGTAGGAAGAATATTGTTCTGTTATTATTGTAAGATGGATCAGCATATCACCAAGCTGATATTATAGCAGAAATTACTTGTTTACATAAAACTGGAAGGCAATGCTCAGATGAGAGGATGCATGCCTAATACAGTACCAAATAGCCAACAACAGCTGGGCAGACCCCATAACCAAATGCTTACTGGCTAAACTGTATTGGGAGAAGAGGAAAAACAGTAATTTAAAATCAAGGACACCAAAGGAGAACCTTAAGCTGCATCAGATATGGGCGGGGAATGATATGAAGGCAACATCATGCGTATACATTAAAAGAAAATGAAGTATGTTTGTACCAAGATTAGGGGAGTGAGGACAAACCCAACACTGTTTTGGCCAGATCTACTAACACTATGCCAGCAAGCTTGTTCCCCTATGCTCACATCAAGAAGCCTACTAAAAGCAAGGAATACCATTTGTCTATCTTCTTGCAATCTCTTCTGAATGCTAGAAAGGGCAGGAAAATTTGCACAGAAAACACAAAGCACCACATCCTGTCCTGGGAAAGTCATCCCAGGATGCATCCCCCAAGTCAGGCAGATTCACACAGTCTATTTTTCTTCCTATGCAATAGGACTGCAATTCAGCAGGTTTTGACAGGTTCTGGAGAACTGGTAGCAGAAATTTTGAGTAGTTCAGCGAACTGGCAAATACCACCTCTGGCTGGCCCTAGAGTGGGGTGAGAATGGGAATTTTGCAGTATCCTTCCCCTGCCATGCCCACCAAACCATGCCCACCAAGTCACGCCACACCCACCAAGCCACGCCCACAGAACCAGTAGTAAAAAATTTGAATTCCACCACTGCTTTGCAGTGTGCTACGTCTTAGCATTGCTCACTCAATCTCAATCCCACCCTCCTTTTCTCACCTCTCCTATCTACTCAATTTGAGGTACTGTTTCCTCTTTATCACTATCTCATCCCTTTCTCATTGCCACTTGCTTCCTCCATTAACAGGCCAGCATATCACTCATGATATTTCCTCTTTTTCTACAGAAGGAACCCTCCTCCTTCAATGTTGCTCCTTCAGCACCTGCTACTCTCTTTCTGTATCTCTGATGCAACGAAAATAGCAAAGGCAACAATAAGTAATGGACAACATACTGAAGACCAATAGAAGAAAACCCTAATGTAGTTTCAAAGTACCTCATGCTTCACAATTGCCAGCTTGCACAAAACACACATGGGAACGTAACTGCTAGAATTATACAATATTTGTATTCAATAGTGCCACACAATTCACAGTGTGATAGAAAGATCCTGCAAATCATGTAGCTCCTCCAGGATTATCCAGATAAGGTTCCCTCATTTAGTGAAACTCAGCCTTTAAATTTCAGATTTTTGATTTGTGTCAAAAGACACAAATCACAATTGAGATCACTTCTCGACCTCCCTACATCAGCAACTTTCTAGACCAGGGATGTCAAACTCATGTTGTCATGTCATCGTCATATGATGTATCAAGACTTTTTCTCCTTCGCTAAATTGGGGGTGGGCATGGCCATCATGTGACACATCTGGCCTGCATGCCGTGAGTTTGACACCCCTGGTGTAGACTGGCAGTTTACCTACCAGGTAAAGGGTACTGGCCCAACCTTTTGATTCTGGAGGCAATCCTAATGAGTGCTAGGATATCAACCCTCCACATTGCACTATTTTTTATTTTACTATCATATCATTGTTTACAAAGAAATCTGTTTACAATTGTTTACAAAGAAAACTCTACTAAAAAGTGTATGGCCCCTTATACCCAACAGCCTAAAAATGGTTCCCGATTCTCCCAAACCCTCTCCACTAAAAGGAAAAATATATATAAAGAAATAAGGCGAAGTCAAACCAAAACTAAAATTTTATATGATATTTTTAATACAACATAGTATCCTATTCAAGGTTGGATAGTGCATGTTGCCAGTGCCTCATTTAGATTGCAAGCTAGTTCAAATATATTCAGTGACAAAAATTACTCCTGCTCACCCCAAAGTGGCACCAAAGTCACTAACTCTAGTTCAAGTATTACAGGAAAGAGAGATAGTTACACTTTTCCTTAATTGCAAAGGGTAATGGAAGATAACAAACATAGCCTCTGCTCTCGTAGATATTTAGCAAAAGCAGACACTTATAGCAACCATCATATTTTAATTTGCCTATTGTGAGGCAAATTACTTACCTTAAGAGGCACTTACCTTCTTAACTGCATTTTCCATCATCTTGTGGCAGAGATTAAAAGCCCAACTGATATTTTCCTTGCCAAAAGCTTTAGCTACAAGTTATATACCACATTAACAAGAAAAAGTGAGGGCACCTGAATATTTCCCAATGTTATAATTGGAATAAAACATGTAAAAAAGGCTAGAATGCCTACTTGACAGATGATGGAAGAATGAAAATTATGCAGCATGGTTATTCTGCTCTAGCCAAGTTTCACATCAGTGAAGCATCCTGAGCAATAAGTCATGCTTTGCAGCAGAGTATAACTTTTTTTCCCTGTTATAAAATGCATGACATTGATCAGATGGATCATAAATAGGAGTGTGCTATCAGTCAATGGTGGTGACGCAGCTTTAAAGACCAATTCTTCCAAACCATTCATAATCTATTAGGGATATTGTCAAGATTTATCATTAAGATGCATAGCCATGGAGACAGAAGAAAACCAAAATCTAGCTATTGAGAGAAGTGCCAGCATAATGTATTGAGGCTATCCTTCATTAGCAAAAGAGGGCAAGATACTATGTGTTATGACTTTCCTAATCACCTTCTCTCCATTCATGAACAAGTCTATGGAGTTATTTTGTAAATTGTGGAGACTGTCATAGCACCATATTTTCCTTATTAGAAGATAGCATTTTCCTCACATGTGCTTCCCAAGACAAAGCATAATATTCATGCAATGTCTTTCCTTACTTTTCCACACACTCAAGAGCATGCAGTTTCCTTAAGATTAAGCAGCTATAGACAATTGTTCTATGTTGAACTGTAAGCTATCTGGATGATAATATATGTTATCAATCACCAAACATTACTGTTAATTCTTTGCTCAGATGTTCTGCATTAGATCTCTGTCAAAATGTGGGTGGATAAGATCTACAATCACAAATTGTATGTCTGTCCCAAGTCATTTTTTTATTATCCCAAAATTTAGGAGCAACATAAGCCCTCTACAGATATACTCACTAGTGCCTGGGTGAATGAAGAGCTATAGAGAGGGTGAGTCCTCTTTCTTGCAAGACACAAATCTCTCCATAAACTTGCTATTGATTTTACTTTGCAAATAGGGAAACACAGGGGAATCTGATGTTGCACATCCATCATATAATTGAGCAAGATGTCAGAAAAACAAACAAACCAGAAAGTGTTTGCTGTACCAGAAGTGGGATGAAAACAGGAAGTGCTAATAGAAGGAACATATCATACCACAATGTCCTCTTACATCCCTTTGGGAGTGAGTGAGAGAAAGCCGTATGCACAGTTTGATAAATAATTGAACTGAAAACAAGCCTGGAGACAATGGAACAACAAGATATGAAACCAACAGTATATCAACTCAAGGTCAGAGTTACATAGCAAGTGGGCAGTCATTCAAGTTTAATGAATGGATGATGTGTAACAATGCCCTATAATTCTAATTGTTCTCTCTTATTCACAACACAAAGAGGTACTCCCCTTTTGAATACTAAAGCTTATCCCAAATATGTTGCAGACAGGAGACAATTTAGTTCTTCTGTATGCTGAAAGAAGCCACCTTTCTCAATGCTAGGTATATTAAAGAGTTTATCTCCAGACCCTCCCTCAGGTCTGGGACATCACAGATCTGTAAGAAACTAACCAATCACCCAGTAGAAGGGGCATAGTAATGCATGTTTGTTTAGTGACTTGCACAATGGCTGATATAACCATTATATCAATTAGTGCAGTTGCAACCAAAATAATGTATTTGTTCCAAATGAATGAGTGAATTCAGATTTTTCACAAACAATATATTAGTCCTGGCAAAACAAATTAGTTGCACATTTATGCTACTATTTCTTTATTATAATAGATCCAGAAACCAAATTAGCTGCAGTATTTTATTTCTATGGAAATGTCTGTCCTCCTTTTCCACCCAAGAAAAGCTTAAACAATAGATAATATTTCTCTAAGATAAATATTATTGATTTCTTCTAAACTTAATTATTCCACATGGTTCTGCTATCATATTTTGTGTGTCATGCATTACCTAGACAGCCTCAGTGAGGGATGTTGAAAATATTCTAGCATGATTATTAATTGTGTACTATAAAAATATAAATAACATTTCAAAATGGATTACTGGAAATAAATTTCAGAGATAAAAATTAACAGCATTTCCATTTACTATTTCCTGGTCCACTGCTTATTGAATTAACTCAGATGTGTTTTGAATTGAATCATGAAGCCTTGTGGTAGAAGAAATAATAATTTAGCAAGCATTTTTGTTTATGAACTTTCAGCACCAAGAGAAAAATACAATTTTAAAGTAATCCTTCAGAGGAAAGCAACCTGCCCAAAAACAATGCATTTTCCAACAGCAAGTTATGTCGAGTCTATAAGAATATAATGTAGGAAGTCTTGACTATGTACAAATTTTCAAGGTGAAAGAAAATCCCTATCAAATCCCAGTTGTGAAAGAAAATGAGAAACTCTGATTAACAGCACTGTTGAAAGAAACAAAATAAACTATAACAGCTAAAATACCAAACAGGGAAAAGAGTACATGGGAAATCTCAAAAGTCTATCTAATATGTGCAATGGTAGCATTTGGCAATGTAGATCATAAATGTTTCTCTGAAATGCAAGGACTGCTTAGGTAATTATGCAAATTATATTTCAATATTCAATTTAAGTTTAACTAGAAAGTACAAATCAGTCAGCTTACCAAAGTGCATACTGCATCCTGATAATAGTAATATCCTGATAACAGTAAGAGCAAGAAAACCCCTAGTGGAAATATTAGTAGACCTAATTTTTCTGCAAGAAAAAAAAATGGACTTATTAATAAGTTGCTTAGAAAAGATCCCTGAAAGCAAGAGATATCATAGAATACGTTAGGTTTCTCGTATATTTGTGACTTAAGTTTAGAATCAGGTCATTTGGACTTGCTCAAAATAAGGCTTTTACTTTTTATTATCTGAGCAGAACATTATATCTCTACTTATTCTATTGAAGATATAATGTTAGTGAAATATTATTAATTTTAACTCCCGTGATGATTAAATTAAAAAATAAGAGGGACAGCATACTGATAACCAATGCATGCTAAGAGATTATGAAAATATAAGATCAAATATATTTTTTACAATTCTTTTATGACTATTTTTATGGATCCCTTGTTATACAACACAAGGCAACCTATTTGAATTAAAAGCAGTTTTGGGATTCTGAAAAAAGTGGAATTTCCCAATAGCAGGCAGAACACAAGTGTCAGGGAAATTTTACTTATTCATTAGTGGCCATCATGGGTGGCATGGCCACTCTTAAATATTCAGTTACTGGAAGGCAAACAAGTTTTTCCAGGATATTAAGCGTAGTACACAAAATTATCTGCTACAACGTCCTACCTGTCAATGACTACTTCAGCTTCAACCACACTAATACACAAGCACACAATAGATGCAAACTTAAAGTGAACCGCTCCAAACTTGATTGCAGAAAATACGACTTCAGCAACAGAGTGGTCAATGCCTGGAATGCACTACCTGACTCTGTAGTTATTTCCCCAAACCCCCATAATTTTAACCTTAGACTATCTACTGTTGACTTCACCCCATTCCTAAGAGGTCTGTAAGGGTCGTGCATAAGTGCACCAGTGTGCCTAACGTCCCTGTCCTACTGTCCCCATTTATTCGTATTCTTTATCCTGTATTCATAATCATGTTTATACCTATATCTGTTATCTTATGTGTTTGACAAATAAATAAAATAAATAAATAAAATGTGTTCTATCATCCAAATGGCTACATGTGGCACTCAATTCTTGCAAATAGTATCTTGATGTATATTAGTGTGCTGTGTAATATGACAGATTCCTCTAGGTAGTTCTGGACTTAAAATCAGTCCCATTCAAAGTTATGATGGACCCCCAAAAAACTACTTACAATTGGTTTCAAAGTTCAGACCGTTGCCCCTTAGTCACGTGACCACATTTGGGGCACTTGGGAAGCAACCTACATTTACAACTGTTTGCAGTGACTTGTAGTCACGTAACTGCAATTTACAATATTTTTGCCTAGAACTGGTGTTTACTTTTGGGTTTTGGCAAAAATGCTCTATAACAAGCAATAGACTTGTTTGACAACCACAGCAAAGAAACTCTCAAAATCGGATCAGTAGCATGATTCTGCAACCATCAGAATTTACAGCTATAACGGGCAGTCTCTATTACGATTGTAAGTCGATGACTATCTGTATTTAATTTTTATTTAGGTTTTAGAGCTTTTTAAAACTTGAGTAGATCAAGAAGATTGGTAGACCATGAAAAAAAGGTACTGGAGACGCATTGCCACTTTGTGGGCAAATATTCTCTCTCACTACTACTGTATGGAAACATTGAGTCTTCAGTAACTTTGCTAGTATTCCTTGGGAATGTATGATTCAAATTAGAATTAGCCATTAGAGTACTTTGTGTGGTTTCAAGGACCCATGTCTCATTTCTGTTCACATGGGAATGTGCAAATCACCCAAGATCCTGTTTACATTTGTAAAGCAAAAAAATAATAGTGTATGTACAATGGTGAAATCCATTTACTTTCCGTACCGGTTCGGAAGCGTACAAAGGCTTTGTGCATGCACAGGGGGTAAAAAAAAAACCAGAAATTGTGATGTTCAGGTGGTGGGTGGAGCCTCGCACCATGGCCGCTACTGGTTCTCCAAACCCTTGGCGGCCACCCAAACCGGACCAAGTAGGTAGCATATATCATGTCTCTGAATCAGTTTGAAGGAACCTAATTCAAGTCCCACATTTCAAATCAGTGTAATGAAGATTGCCTTCATACCACTTTATAAATACTTCCCTCTGATTTAGGACTGGCATTAGACTGCCAGAAATTCTTTCTGTTTATGCTTGAAGTAAGCCAATACAAAGATGCTTAAGCCATCTGAGATCTCACGTAATGCACACCTAAGCAGAACTGGCACTTTTTCTTGAATGTGTCACTCAGCAAATACTTTTAAGCCAGCGAACACTTCTGAAAAATAATAAGGCTTAGGGAGTTCTGCTCTACAAAGACAGAATCATTAATGCTTAGTTCTCAAGCAAAGCAAATGAGCTCTTGAAATATTAGCAATTCATTCAGGAGCTAACTTTATATGTATGTTCAATTGCATTTACTTATAAACAAACCATATTTGTGTGCCACACATCCAATTATTCTAGACAGCTTGCAACAGTATCTTCCCTTATTTCTTTTCTTTTCTGAAGTAGTATTTAATGTGATTTTCCATGTGAGAACCAGTAAACAGAAAGATATATAAAACATTTTTCTTCCTGATGTCTGTTTATTCCAGACAGACCCTACCTTTCAACTATTAATCTTAATCATGTTTGACTCCTGAGAAAAGGACATTGGAAGTAGTGTTTGGGGCAGACAAATGACTGATAAAAAGAATTAAGTGTCCTATCTTTGACTTTATTCAAATAAACATTTACCTACATATGTTTTTATTTTATTTTTCTGCATATCTGTGTGCTTAAAGTATTCATCTTTATATACACACATACACACACACACACACACACACACACAAACATACATACATACATACATATTCTTATCCAGCATATAGTTCAATCTTTTAATGTTTTACTATTTTATACTGCTGTTTTTATGATGTCGTAAACTTCCTAGAATTGTTTGACAGTGAGATGGGCAGCATATAAATGTAATTAATAAATAAATAGATAATAAAATACATTGTTCCCTTAAAAGAAATGAACCGGATTGATTGAATATCTTAAGTATCAAGGAGCAATGCCATGTTTAAACACACTTTAGTTCAGTGCATTAATAAATTCACTTTTCAGTGGTTCATTTGATTTCTCACCAGGTATATTTCTGAAACAAATGACAAACTGATATAGGAATGGCCACAAAATAAACTTCTAATGTGAACCCAGAGAAGTGATTCTTAATTAATTGCATTTACCAGATCAGCCTAAGAAACCTCTTCTGCATCCAGTGTCTGATATTAATTCAGGATTTTACAGCATGATTATAAAAACTGCTGACAAAGTGGACTCACAGTAGATATAAATGTAAAAAAGATTTAAAATTGATTTTCAGCCATACCAGAAGTAAAGAATCAAACAGTAATAGCTTAAACTATTATTGATCTTAATACAAAGAAATCTGTGCTGTGGAACACTATGCAAGACTTGTGAGAACTATGCACTATGAATTGTAAGTCATTGTTATTACAGGGTATGTTGTTTCTACCCAATCATTTGTTATATAGATGAGCATGAGACATGGGGGTTTAAAGAAATGGGACTTGAGGAAATGGAACTTACCGATATAGGGCAGAAAAATATGTACCCACCCTAGATTTAAGTTTAAAAAAAACCTGGACTTTGATCGTTCCCAACAATCTGTCCTATTATTCTTTTGCATTGCATCTTTCAGATAATTTCCCTTAAAATTGTGAAAACCAGTTTCAAAACGCACAAAGACTGTATTAGTTACAGCGATGTTGGCATGTGCTTCTGACAGTAAGACTCCTTCAAGTGCTGGGCCTAGCAATAGAATACAGTAAATAAATAAGAAATGCTCTTTTTTTAAAAAAACTTCCAAGCTGTTTCATAATTCTATATATCCTTGAGAGCTTATTTAAGATGCATAAATTCTTTGCTCACTGATATTTTTGTGGAGTTTTCATCCATTAAGACTGATCCATTGTATGCATAACTATATATTGTACTTGAAAGTCCATATCTAAGTGGAAAAACTACTTGCCAAAAATCTGTCCTATCTCCAGTATAATATTTTCAAGGGCAAATATCTCTTGCACTATTACAGATCATTTGATCTTGTAGCTGCCTAGTTCAGCATGGAATGCTTTTTATCTCCTAAGATATTAACTATTTTAACGGAGAGATAAGTAAGATATGCCTTAGGAAAGTAGATTGAAAGTTCCTGTTTTCCAATGCATTTTCATACCTCCTGTGTTCACCTGCCACTGCATTCCCCAAGGATTTAAAACCCTGTTGAGAAGGCAGCATTGGAAAAAGTGGCATTCAGAAATGCAGTGTCTTGTTCTATCATTGAGAGCTGTTTCTTGGCCTTTCACCATGTTCTCACCTTAAAGCTGAAATTTAACCGTTCCAATTTAATTCTCATCAAAGGTGTCAGATACGATTGTGATGGATGTTTGAAATCAGGCCAAATGACAATGCTGCAGAAAACTGAGAAAGCTAGCAAGCTTCATGGGCCAGAAATTACCCCCTTGAAATCTCATCAGAGTGTGCTGAAAGAGAATATAATTTTGGAATCCTATTTTTTCTTCTCTCAAAGGTGTGAAATGTGACTAATATTGCCCTTTCTTGTACAACACTGTTAATGAACTCAGTCTCAAGTGCTGTGTTAGCTAGATAGAATGATGACAGTGTACCAGGCCAAATAATAACTTTTGTTTCTGGGGTAAGATGTCATTTTAAGACATATAAATATACCTATTTGGAATCTGCCCCACTGAACTCAGTGGAGCTGCTTTCTGAAGAAATCTGAACAAGTTAAACCTGAAGTCACTTTAACAAAGAGAAGCACTAGAGTGACATGATAACAATATTTGAGGGGTTGTCATAGAGAAGACGGGGTAACCTATTCTCCAAAGCAGCATAGGGCAGGACAAGAAGTAAAAGATTTAAAGCTTGCTCCCTGCTCCAGTTGTGAAGTTGATTCATAACAGTCCACGGCCTGGAACTGGTCCGTGGCCTGAGGCTTGGGACAGAGGTGGGTTCCTACAGGTTCAGATTGGTTCTATAGAGTAGGTAGTTCTGGTCTGTGGATGCAGCCATCTTTTAAAAAAATGTTTCTGGGTTTTTTTTCTTCTGCACATGCATCCGAGTTTCCGGCATTGCGCATGCATCGCCATCTTGTTTGGTCTTTTTCAGGGAGGAATGTTTTGTAATTGTTTTGCACTATGCATGCGCATGCGAGGCACACCCACAAGGCACAGGAGGAAACAAATAGGTGGCAAGGTAAGTTAGAACCCACCCCTGTCTTGGAGTCTCCAACCTTAGAGGATTCACTACCCTCTAGCATTTTAACCATCATGCCATCATAAAACTGGCATACCATCTGAATGAATTTGGCAGGGCCGCTGAACTTTGACATGATCTCTCAGGTCTTCTTGACTGACAGTATCAAAGGTCCCCAAATCTTGTATAGTGTTTACAATTTTGCTTTTTGCACTTTTTCTGAATTTGGCCCATAGCAAAAGTCATGTTAGTAGTCTCATGACCTCTGCAGAAGCCAGTTTGTGACCATGGTAACAGGCCCAGCTCTAGACAAGTCACCAGATGATTTAGCAGAACTCTTGCAAGACGTTTCCTCTGATGGAGAGCAGCAAGATTCGTCAATGGTTGTTGCATAGTTGTGATTATCCTTCCCACTGTAGAAGAATAGAATAGAATATAATTCTTTATTGGCCAAGTGTGATTGGACACACAAGGAATTTGCTTTGGTGCATGTGCTC
>JANHFT010001999.1:35519-49282 GCA_032467955.1 Pseudoxenodon macrops | reverse complement strand
TCATAGGGTACAAATAAGCAGTCAGGAAACAATATCAATAAGAAGTCATAGGATACAAGCAACAAGTTACAGTCCTGTAAGTCGTAAGTGGGAGGAGATGGTGATAGGAATAATGAGAAGTCTAATAGTAACAGTAATGAAGTATACAAAGGATGAAGCTTTATATTTCTGAGGGATGGATATTTGCTTTAAAGACTGGAATAGTTGGGTCAGTTTCTCTCTAAATATATACCGTACCACCAACTTTGTAGATCTCTGTGACTTTGATATCTACCCCTTGGTTTTTCCACTAATAGAGTCTCCAAATTAAGTACATGTATATAGTAACATAATATAGTACATGTTACAGTAATCCAAGTGACAGGTCACTAAAGCATGAAAGACCATGAACAGGATCTGCCAGTCTAAGAAAGGTCACAGTTCACACACAAAATAGATCTGTGCAAAAACTCTCCAGGCCATAGTTGCTCTTTCAAAAAGAGCCGTAGGTCCACAGGATCTCCAAATTGCATAACTGGTTTACAATATCTACAATTCATGCAGGACTTGACTTACCTACTCTCACTATTTCATAACCTACATCTAGCAACTTTTGAGGAAAAAAGAATAAAGGCGAGTCTATTTTTTTTTTCAAAGTAATAATACAAACTTCAAAAATGTATCTTTTTTTCTATTTTAGGTGATGCAGTTTTGATTTTCTTTTCCTCAAGCATTCTTAATATATGGTAATCAAAAGCAGGCTCAAAAGGCAGTAACTAAGAATGGATGCATAGTACCAGCAAGAACACTGTATATTTTTCCTTTTTACTATTTCTCCATTATAAATCACCTCAAAGTTGTTCCACTTTCAAAGAAACTATTTCTAGAACCAGAAAAAAGAGGGTGTCTTAGTAGAATAATGCAGGAGGGGAAAGTGTTGAACATTCTTGCCTTTTTTACCACTCTTAATCAGAGCTACTAAGGCTGTTTTTCTATTATATAACTTTTTAGGAAAAGGTTGAATTGAAAGATCATAAATAATAACAGTTCGACTTTTTCTCTAAAGCAAAGGCTACATTTTTGATAGGGAAAGTATGTTATTTAGTTTAATACAACTATGTTAAAAAAAATATTTCAGCCAAAGGACACAAATGCTCACAACTTGAGAATGCTATTGTCTAAATTTCTTAAGTTGTCTTGTATAACATATGTTCTCACTATTCCACTTTTCTCAATTAACAAGCCATTTGTGGTTCGCACTTGAACTTCCATTTGTATTCAATGGCTCATTAAAGAAGCACTAACAGTGTTTTTCTTTTTGTTTTTCTTTTGGGTACAAACAAGCACAGATTCATTAAGAGCACACGACAAAAAGATATATAAAATAGTAATCTTTTTTTAAGAAATGCAAGCAATCTGTTCATTTTTTGAAAATAAAAGTTAAAAATACAAAATGAACATATTCTTCCTGATTGTGACAGGTAACAGGTTTTCACTGGTGGCAATAAACACAGATTATTAATTAAATAAATATCCAGTACCGTCTTACAATATTGTATATGTGTATGTAGCTATATCTATATATCCAAATTAAAACTCAGATAAGGAAAGAGAAAAACAAAAAGATCCAACACCCATGTATTATTATGAAGGCTATTATTTCACGGGTGAATCCGTACTCCTATTCAAATGATACATCAAAATGTGAATTGGTCTCTTTTTCGAAGGAACAGAATATAGTTTTGCTAATGAGCCATTACATGCTGTTAGCATTCTTATATTATTTCCATTACTCCTACAGCAAACATATGTCTTTCATATGCAGAATCTTATTTTCTCAAAAACTCTCCTTAGTAGCTTTTTTCAGAGAACATTGAAACATCGTTATTACAATATTTCTGAATTCTGGTTTGTGCCTCAGAATTTCAATCAACCAAAAACAATTATATGATGTTATACATCCTATACTTTGGTCCTGCCTTTAATTTCCAAAATTGAGTTTTGGGCATTCCCTAACCCTGTAGAATGGACAGAGGTTTGCATAAAGACAGGTCAACTGGAAAGCGGGTATGGTCAAAGCAGGAAATGGTTGTATGTAGAATAAAAAACCAATGTCCTTAATTTCCTTCCATGGGTAACAGTCACTCATTCAATGACTGTTCAAAGTTATAACAGTTGCTAAACAAGGGAAACATGAAAGTAGTCCTTGAAGCTGCAGCCATCACAGTGGGCCTACAGTCACATCTTCACGATTCAGGCATTTGTAACCGGATCAAATTTACAATGGTTGCAATATACCACAGTCATGTGATCACTCTTTGAAACCTTCCCTGGCAGCTTCCTAAAAACAAAGTCAGTGGGAAAGTCTTAAGTGGCTCTGATTGGACACTCCTATTCCCACCAGCAGCTGCCTGCTTGGCTGCACTTATGCAGTGCTGCAACACCCACATCAGAGGTGGGTTCCTACCGGTTCAGACCAGTTCTGTAGAGTAGGTAGTAAGCCGCTGGTGACATCACAGAAACAGTTCTGGGCCATAGGCGCCACTATATTTTTTGTGGAATTTTGTTTTGTGGGAGGAAAAAATATTGAATTTTTTCTGGGTTTTTTTTCTTCTGTGCATGCACAGAAGCCGAGTTTACTGCAGTGCATCACCGTCTTGTTTTTGGCCTTTTTTTGTAATTTTTTGTAATTTTTTGTAATTTTCTTGTACTGCGCATGCGCCCATGAAGTGCAGCCATACGGCGTAGGAGGCAACGAACCGGCGGCGAGGTAAGTTAGAACCCATCCCTGACCCACATGCCCTATTCAGTTGCACTTATTCCTGGTTATAACACACACCAGCTGCCCTCTACAGCATTCACGCTCCCACTAACATGCTTACAATCTGCCTAAGGAAATGCTTGTGTCTAGGATACACAACTTCCTTCTGACTTCTCCACTGACTCTTCCTGGTGGAAGCCAGAAGAAAATTGCAAGTAACAGTCATGTAAAACCCATGATCTTTGCATAACAACAAGGCAGGGCAGGGCAGGGCGAAAATGGCAGAGGTAAGCAAAAAAACCAGCAGAGATTGGGGGAAGACTCCACCACCATGCTATGCCTGCTGCATTGATTCCAGGGTTGCACCTTCACTCAGTGTCTGTGATAGCAATGGTAAGAATAAGTTGGCAGCAAGGGGGTGCAGTAAGGTTATGTGGCAGAATGCAGGGCAGCCAAAAGGATGTAGGTGATGGGGAGATAGATAGGTGGGGGAGGTTGAAGCAATGCAGTTTGTTCAAAGCGGGAAAATGTGATGGAGATGGTGCAGCCAGGTATAAATGCAGGCTCACATGACTGCAGGGGCACTGCAATATCCAGAACTTCAAGGATCCAGTCATAAATCCATGTTTTCAGTCAATGAATGACTGATTGTAACCCAAGGACTATCTCTAGGGAGAATAGGTAGAACAACCAGCCTTACAACTGAAGATGAAGATAGTAAAGTGATAGATGGTTTCTAAATTAAGAGTAAAAGAACAAGCAGTCAAAACATACAGTATGTCACAGACTAACACTTGATAGAGCAGCCATGAAGGCCTTGGAAACTTTAGACATGATGTATATATGTCTATATAGATCAGAATCATACAAGCTTCATGACACCCTATGGAAGTGAAATTGGACTTTGAAAGGAAGACTTGAAGAGCATTGATGCTTTTGAACTTTGGTGTAGAAGAAGGCTTGGATAATACCATGAACAACCAAGAAAACAAACCAATAGATCAATCCTGTGTTTTTTTCATTTAAGGCACAAATGGCCAGGCTTGAATTATCCTACTTCAGATACAGTGTGTGAATACTAGCTCTCTACAGAAGATGCTAATACTAGAAAACATGGAAGGAAAGAAAAGAGAACAACCTGCAACAAGGTGGATCAACTTAGTTACACTGCAATGAGTGCACCATTGAAATACCTGAAAGATCACACACAGTTCATAAAAAAAAATCTACTTATGTAGCCTCTAAGATTTGACAACAGCTTGATGGCATGTAATCAATTTCAAAAATGAAATTTTGGTCTCCCCACCCTTCCTCCATTCCCCCATGACCCAAGCAAGCAAGTTTTCTTGGAGAGAAAAACTGAGTGTGCTGAACAGTATCCTGCCTTTGCTTGGCTATTTTGGATGTGGGTTTCAAACTTGTTTAGTATTTTGCCTTGAATATAGTATTTTCTCAGTGTTGAAGCAGCAGTCGTCTGCAGAGCTGGGCAGCTGTAGGTGGAATTTAAGAGAGACACTAGTTTGCCCTTTGCCAGAGGCTGCAAAATGTCTAAGGCCAGTTCTGTGAACAGATATTACAAGATAACTAGGGGGTTAGTATCAGCACCAATGACATTGCCCTCCAGGCAGTGTATTTATCAAAATACGCTACAATTCATTCATCAGTATTGAGTGCTGAAAAGTTGTGGCTGTATTAAGACTGAGTACAACAGCACCAATGAATCCACATTTGCTCTGAAGGCATGTAATTCACTTCAGCTGGTGGAAAGGCTATTTAAAATAGCATAATGCCTTTTTCCCTGTCAGCAAGTACAAACAGAATAGAAATGAAACAAAAAGGTGGCTGATACATTTCAGGAAGAGTATCCCACAGGCAATGGACAGAATATTTGTTTCTCAAGTTTAATGGAGATATTTTTACCTCTTGTTCTAAAGGAACCACACACAAAGCTTTCTATGCAAGAGAATCTATAGTGTTCACAAAAGATGTCACAACTTAATCAAATAGAAGGAAACATGATTGTGTTTCTTAATCTGTAGGGCTGACATATATGTTGAATTAGGTCCTCTGCTAAGGCTTGGCATCCTCAATCAAATCACAAAGAGGCAGATTGTTCATACCAGGGCTGCTGTAATACCTACTGCATTGTCTCATGGGAAATGTAAAATGACAACATAATATATACAGTTGTGCTAAGCTAGATCTCTTATCGTTATAACTTCTGACCACCACCTTCTGATTTAAATGAAAGAACATTAAGGGGACAATCAAGGACAGTGGAATCTTCTAATTCTTTGAATATGAATTCTAGTTGGTGGGGGCAAAACTCAACCTTATTTGAAATTTAAAGTTAAAATTATACATTTCTATAAAACTTAGTTAAAATGTAATTTTGGCATTGGTAAAATTGGTTGCTGGTGATGTTATGGAAGAATGTCTGAATTTTATAGAAAAAATATGTTCATTTTTGGACAAGAACTGGACTTTTAAAATTAATGGATTAATTTATTTAATATTTATTGATCATTACCTGCCAAAGATCTCAAGGCAGTTTGTAATTTACATGCAATTGAAAAATGCCTTGGCCCTCTAGCATCATTTCATGTATACACCCAGCCAAATATTTTCTTTTTATCTTATAGCAGAACCTGAGGGAAGGAATAACAGTTCCACTTTTTTTAACAATCTCATAGGAAAGATGGTTGCAGCAGACCTGACCAAAAAAAAAGTGAATGCTGGAGGCTAAAAGAAACACTTCTGAGAAGAAGGAATTGTAATTGTTAATAGATCATTATAGATTCTATAATGTATTGGCTCTGGAAGGTATCTGAAGACCGACAGAAGGCAGAAGAGGTCTGCTATGGGATAAAATTACCCAACGCAGACAGAAAACAGAAAGACTGAATCTTGCCAGCCTAAGAGAGAGAGAGAGTGACAACCTGAAAGAAAAAAATGCCAGCTGTGTAATGAATGTCCTTATTTCTGAAAACAATGCATTTCAAAGATCAAGGAATGAAAATGTAGGCAAGCCTGTTTTGATGATTTTAATAAATCACATAATATAAAAATCAACATTCCTCAAGGTAACATAGAACTGAACATTTATAGCTTTCAAGCAATCAACAGCATCTTGTAGTTCATCTGAAAATAATCAGCAAAGATTGGAATTCTATATAACTTGGTGTCTCTAAATGAAATAATGTAGATAGATCCCTATAGCATAGCAATAATTGTGCCTAGAGAGTATCAGCACAGATATTAGATCCTCAAACAAATTACCAAGAATCCATCCACGATTCCATATACTTACAATGTACCTCACCAAGAAATCTTTTTCTTATGGAGAACGCAGTAAAAACAGGAACCATGAGAAATATGTTTCATTTACATTTAATATTAATTAACCTAATTCACACATCCATGAACTAGAACACAGATACAGGAGGTTGTTTTTGCACCTTTAATTTTTTTTGTAATACAATCTGTAATTTTAAAAAGTGCATACAAAAGTAATTGTAAAAAAGTTATGAATTAGGAAAAATTAGTTATTCCCCTTCCCAAGCTAGGTAAAACAGCATATTATCATTTGTTTGCTTCTATCAGTTCAAACTGTGGTGAATATACAGTATGTCAAATATATTAGCCAGTTTGGGCTGCACACATACTATAATGTTCTTGATAACAGTATCTGACATACCAATTGCACAGACCTATAAAGTATGCTTTTCCCACCTGTCTTCATATGAATTGTCAATTGTGAGTACCAAAAACATTGTTTCTTTTTCCCAGAAGGTAGCTTTGAATACAAGACTTCATGAAGCCCATTAATCCCACTTTCATCACTGCCAAGAAGTGGCTGATATAGTTGGATCAAAGTTTTCAAATCCTAAGTAGGGACATTCACGTGAGTTTTGAAAAGGAAGGGAAAATATTCAAGCTCAGTTTTGCAATAAGGGAAGGAGTAGTGATAGTTAATGGTATTCTTGCATCCATGGTACATAAACATAAAGAACTTGTCTATCAGTAGCTAGTAGATTCCCAAATAAAGAGTTAGAATTGTGTTCCCAACTTGTATCTCTTTTATAATGTTAAGTATTCATTTTCATGATTTATGAAAACATTTCCATCATAAATAGGCTAGCTTCTACAGTATCAGAGGAATTTTGTTGTTATGCCTAATAAAATGTGCTGGAGTAAGGTTGACTTAAGGAGTATTCTTTCACTGTCTCTTCTTTCTAATCTTCTGTATCCTAACTAATCATTATTGTTTTTTAAAGTATCCAAGAGGAGAAGTCATAGGCAAGTGAAATAGCAATAGCATTTAGATTTATATACCACTTCATAGTGCTTTACAGCCCCCTCTAAGCAGTTGACAAGATCAGCATATTGCCCCCAAAAATGATACCAAAAAGGGTAGTAGGATTTTTAAAAACACTGCCCTTCTTCTGAAGTAATATCTTATTTTCAAGCTTCCTTTCTTCCTACATTTGTCGATTGAATGTTTGCATAATCAATTGTAAAATGTTACAGAAAATATTTGGCAGGAAAGGGAAAGTGGTTCGCTAATCCATCTCTTTCCTGCTAAAATGTGGTCATTACAGAAAAGGATACTATAAATATATTTATAGCATAATTGATTTAAAACCAGTGGTTGACAATGCAGAGACTTCCATTCTGCATCCTAATCATATACATTGCCCATAGTTTTCTAAAGGACCGGTTTATACAATGCCCTACCACATGTGAACTACACACCGTTAAATAGAGGAATCGGTTTCAGATTGTGTCATGTTTATCAGAGTTTTTTATGGTAACAAAAATGCCATAGTCATTGTCCAAAGACTTTTTTTAGGTTGAGAACAGCATAAGAGCAAGACAAGGAGGGAAAATGAGGACGGTCAAAGCAGAATGTTATTCAGAATTTCTCTTTCTTAGATTACATTCCATTGACTACTTATGTTCATCACTTTTTCTCCTTATCCTTTCTTACAGTAATTAAGTTTAATTTTATTTTGTACACTGAAAATTACTGGCAATTGAGAAGAGAGCTATAAACAATACAAAAAGCCCTGGGGATCACATAGGAACCTTGGCAACAGATAGGAGAGCTATAGCTTATACTACCTCTACCTCGTAACAGACTGAATAAATCTCACAATTTACAGTAAGAATATTATTAAACATTATATATTTATCTAAATATTAGAAGCTAATTTTTAGATGAGTAACAACCCCAAACAATAAGGTCTAGCACTCTATTTAAGTAACATTGTATTGCAATCTTGTGGGTTCTTGATTAACAACAATAACAACCTTTTTCAACAATTCTTGAAGCTATGCACCTTTAAAACATAAAAAATCAGTTTGAGGGAGGGGGGAAAGGAAGCAGGCATTTTCATAACCTGTAAAGTAAGAGGGATTTGCTTAGGCTAATTTATTTCCAAAGAAAAAGGACCTGTAGTATTTATTGCCTTTCTGATAATCAGTGAAGAATTCTATATTTATTCAGGGGCCTGTTAACTTTTTAAGTGGGCCTCCATTGGGGAAAAGAACTCTTTTTTACATGGATTGCTATTAGCACTTTATTTTGGTCTTGTCAGGAATGACTGACTGAGAAATGAAGCTTAAACTCCGATAGCAGGAAAATCTTTTCATTAACCCAAAGTCAGCAAACTCTCTAGACTTCTCATGATGGCTAAATATAGCTATTATTCTTTGTCTGTGACTTGAAGGGGATTTGAACTAGAAGATAATACTGTTCGGTAAGACCTTGATACTTTAAAAAAAATCAGTTTAAAGGTCTCCCTCAGTTGTTAAATTTATTTTATTATGGATAAGCTTTATAAGAAGGAAAATAGCGTGCTGAAAAAGCCATGTCTTAAAATGGCTGTTTCTTCCTTTCTTGTAATTTAAGATATCAGCACTGTAGAAATGAAAGCCCTGGACAGAATTAGGGTTAAAAGATGAATCAAAAGCTGATGCAATGAAAGGGAAGCTTTGCTTTTACTATCTAGGAGAAAATAAAACTTGGTGAAGCATATCCACCACACCATTGAACCTTAGACTGAACAATTTTCAACTCGATAGCTGGGGATGCTTTAAGCTAGACTTGTAATACTGTAATATCTGAAATGATATTAAAGACTGGTCAAACTGCTTTGCATCACTATATGATATATACATATCTGGCACTTTGTTTACACAATTTCCAAATCAACCAAAAATGAATTGAAAGACCTGGGGTTGTCATCAAGTCTGGGGACTCTCAGAGGACTGATCAAACTCCATTACTGATCAATCTTCTATGTGCTTTTAAAAAAAAGATAAGTCTGTTCGAGATGTTCATTGTTTTTACACTTTTTTCTGTACATTACCCAGAGTCACTTCTTATAAGATAGGCAGGGCATTTCAATTTGATAAATAAAATAAAACATGTTTTGTTCCTTTTATATTTGAAATGTAAGCTTATTAACCAATAACTACTTATTACTACCTTGCTTTAAATATTCTTTTTTAAGAATCTAGTGATCTAACGCTTTCTGTCAGAAACAGCTAGAGCAGAAAATAAAGGCAGTAGTACCATCAAAGGACAATGGGAATTGGATTTCAGTTGATGAATATTTGCAAAGCTGACTTCATGAGCAGATAAGGCTAGGAAGCAGAACCTTTCAAAAACAATCATGACTTCCTCAGTTATAGCTAAAGAAAATCAAATGCAAAAGTCACAGTGTATCATTATAATCCAGGAGACAGCTACCGTACATAAATTGAGGCAGCTCTATGGCTGTCACAAAATGGTGTCTCTCAAACTTTTTGCAAGGAATTCTTGAATTCTTTAAAAGTATTTCACCTCCCAACACTGCAATCTTTTTTTCCTGCAATAAATATGCATGGGAAATAACTAATAGGTATTCTCGAAACTTATTGAGGCTACAAATAAATACTAACTTTATTCAAATCTTGCAAAAAGAGAATGGGTTCATATATCATGTTAATTTGCTTAACCACGGTTTTGCAGATGGCCACATTCACATAATATGCTAAATAAAAAAGTATGGTGCATATTATGTCTGTCTCAGAGCTGACACTTTTCTTGTGAAAACCTTTTCTTTAGGGGAATAGTTACCGAGGACACCACTTTCAAAGCACTCAAACTACGTTTGCCTAAGATTTAGGTCTGGTTTTACAGACTGATAAAAACTTCTTAAATTGAGCCATCAGTTCACAGACATTCATAATAGAGCTACAGCATTTTCAGAAGCCGTGCTATGAGATTCGATTTAGCTGCATTCTGCCCAATTCTAGAATATCTTTAAAATGTTTCTATATGTAGATAGTGTTGCCACAATCCAGCTAAGAGATTAATAAAGTGCAGATCCCATTAGGTTGTTCCAAACTAATGCTAGGAGAATTTCTAATTTAGACAATGTAGCACATTGTGTGTGAAGTTAGTGATATAAATGAATCAATAACTCCATTTTGTGCATAACAAGATGCTGCTGCATAAAGCTGTTGGCATTTACTCATAAAAACAACATCAGCACTGCAGTAGGGAACCAAAACAATGTTAAAAAAATTAGGGGAATCCAGTACCTTCCAGAGGGCCTACCCAGAGGTGGGTTCCTACCGGTTCGGACTGGTTCTATGGAACCGTTAGTAACTTGGTGGTCCGGTTCACTGGAACCGGCACTGACCCAGGCCTGCCATGCCCCAGAGCCAGTTCTTTCAGTGGCGCATGCGTAGAAGCTTTTTATTTAGTACTGCACATGTGTGCATGTGCACAAAGTGTGCACATGCAGCACATCCCTGAATGAACTGGCAGTAGCAGGATCGGGAACCCACCCCTGGGCCTATCCAATAGGTATGTTATCAACTTCTTGCTAGAAGAGGTCATTCAATAAAGAAACAAACTTCCCCCATCCACTTTGCTTTTTAAAAATAATTCTAAGGAGAAAAACGTCTCTGGATATGAGCCAACTGGTATCCATCGTTTTGCTTCCCAAACAACATATCAGACTTAGGTTAAGAGAAAAATTAAAAAACAATTATCAGAGAGTGTAATACTTCATAGTACATACTATTATTATTTTTCTTCTACTATAGGACCAATATTGTGGATAAAACTTCCAGCTTTGGAGGCTAGTATTGATAAAATGGAGGAAAAGGGAAGCAGTTGTTGCTGAAATTTAAAAATGGTTCAACTGGTTTAAGCAGGATACTGTAAACAGGCAGGAATAAATATGTCTGTACAAACTCTACAATATATCTAAGTACTTGTGATCAAATTCCACTTATATCAGGCTGAAATTTGTTGCCTAGTGAGTCTTATTTGTTGCAATTTATCATCCCATTTCTATGACAAATCATAAGGATATGGATTTAAAAGGAACCAAGTTATTTTAAAAAGAAGTAAAATATTGTCTTGCTTTCTAGTAGGTTAGGATATCTCCAAGAGACAGACTCACTCTCTCCTACTTAGATGATCTATTATCTGTTTTTCTGATTGTGGGCAGTCAAGAAACATAAACTACAACATTTCACTTGGTAAAGCACCACTTATTACTAATGAAATAGACAGTTATGGATTTCAACTGCAACTATCTTCTCACACAGCCATTTTAAGCTTTTAGTTTTTATTTAAAAAGCTTAATTGGAAGTTTTTATTACTCCCAATTAAGCTTTTTAATTAAAAGGGGAAGTTGAAGGAAGCTGCAGGCAGCTACTACCAAAGCTCATATCCTCTTCTCCATTCCACCTCCCAGAAACACTGAAGGGCGAAAAAATTGTTTTCATAAAATTACAACTGCCAGCCAGCTGCAGCTTTCAGTAATGCTCACTGCTGGTCCTATTTACCTTGCCAGGAGCATTTTCTGAATGCAGAGACAGACACGACTAATTGGAAAAATAAGGCGGCAGTTTTATCTGTTATTATAAAGCAATTAAACTCATTCCATCAAGGCAAAGTACACATCACAGCAAAACATTCTACCAGCCCCACTCTTTCTGGTGGGTCTACTCTCTGAGATTGAAATATTCCATGAAAATGCTCTTGATCAAAATGGCCATTGATTTCATGGGAATCATGTTGTGTTTGGGGACCACGTCCTTTGACAGAAAGGCTTTTAAAACTGGGAGTCTCATTGGATCTACCTTCAGACTGTGTGTAATGTTTCAGCAAAAATAATCTTTCCCTTTTCAGGTTTGCTGAAGTACATGCATTGGTATACAGTAACAGTTGGAAGCCATGTAGTGACTCCATTCCTTACAAATTGCCTGGAACAATGTTTAAAACCAATTTTCTATGAAAGTTCTAGAGAAAAGAGTATAATTCCATTGGATAAGAATTGTGAGCATCATATTAAGAGTCATGCTGTACCATCCTGAAATAAGTGCAGCTAATCCTCACTTAACAATAGTAATTTGGGCCAACAATTCCATTGCTAATCGATGCAGTCTCATGACTGTGTGAATTTACAATGGCAATTGTAAACCGACTTTGCTTCTTGGAAGCTGGCAGTGATGGTCACAAATGGTAAATCCTTGATTGTGGGATGCTGAAACATCATAATTGCAAACTGCCTCCCAAGCAGAGATGGGTTCCTAATGGTTTGGTCCAGTTCTACCGAACTGTTAGTAACTTGGCAGCCTGGTTCAGTAGAACCATTAGCAACCCGGGTCTGCCACGCCTCTGAGCCTGTTTTTTTGGCAGTGCCATAGGCGCCACCATCTTGGATTTTTATAGGCACTGTGCATGCATGTAAAGCGCGCCCCTGAGCAAACCAGCAGTAAGAAGAGTTAGAAGCCACCTATGCTCCCAAGTGCTCAAATTGCTATCCCGTGAGCATGGGGTCACTACTGAGACAGTTACTACTATAAGGACCGCTCATAAATCCCCTGTGTTCAGCACCATCATAATTTTGAATGGTAACTGAATCATTTAAAGCACAGAAAGTCGAATGTCATTGATATTCCCCATGCTTTGCCCTCTTATAAGAATTTGCCAACTTGATATCAGATTTTTATATTTGATGTTCAAAATGATAGACACGAATGTATAGATTATGTCCTATATGTCCACCTTCTTACTCATAATTATAATGTTTTCATTATTTCAGACAGATTACATTTTTGTCAACCAAAAGAATGGGAGATAGATAAGTAGCACTTTGATTTAAGCAATTGCCTGAACAAAGGATAGAGAGCTTGTGACCTCATCTGTACAACAGCAGGAAGGAAGAAGAAATGTAGAACTAGACTAGACAATAAACTAGACATTTAGACAATGAACTGAGTCAGGATAAGACAGAGAGAAAAGGATGGAGGAGAGAAAGAGTTATAATTGTTGGGAGTTTGATTAATTTTTTTTTGTCAAGTGGAGAAGATAGTTTATTCATTAGTGATAATGTACTTTGGTAATGGCAACCAGAGAAGATAATTTAAGAACTAAAAAGAAAAAGTGTTTAACTGATATGTATTCATTGTAAAATATCAGAAGTGTTACTGATTGCACGACAATAAAGTTACAAAATATTTCCAGGTGTTCCCATATTAATAGTTTAATAGAATATGACAGCATTAAACAAAATATATAGTGATGGTTAACCAGATCGCTTAAAATCAGAAATTGGCACACAAACACATAATTATATAAAATTACTGTCTGAAGTGCAGTAATTCAAAGTCCACGAATTAGTAATTTTTCTTGGCATTTCAAAGATATGACAATGGCAGCAGCTAAAAAATAATCAAGTATTCACAGTTGAGTTTAGTAAACAGAAGCAAGGCAAAGGAACACAAATTATGTCACTATAATTGGATTTGCATCTTTGCTACAATTTCTACTTGCATCCATGTGAAGTGATACAGTAATTGTTTATTCATAAACATACCGTATTTTTCGGAGTATAAGACGCACCTGAGTATAAGACAAACCTGAGTTTTTGGAAAGGAAAATAGGGGAAAAAATCTGCCTACCAGGTATTCATCTGGCTAGCATCCTTAGTCTGGTCAGCTTCAGCACATT
>JANHFT010001999.1:22393-35419 GCA_032467955.1 Pseudoxenodon macrops | reverse complement strand
TAGATAGATAGATAGATAGATAGATAGATAGACAGACAGACAGACAGACAGACAGACAGACAGACAGACAGACAGACTGGATAGATGGACAGTAGATGCAATAGTAACAGAGCTTCCTATTATTGCAGCAATGAATGCTTCCATGCCTGCAGAGAGGAAACTCAGATTTCAGATTACATTAGAAGATTTAATAGTCCTCCTTGGGAAACTAGGATTGCCGCTTGTAACCTCTAAAGATATAATGTTATTTTATGCTGGGTTTCAATTCACTTTCTCATTCAGTGCAGTTCTCTGAAGGCTAATCTCAATCATAATATGTGCCAGAAAATGTTTGTGCCAACCTGAAGTATTCACTGAAGTTGGAATTATTTTTCCCTCCACCATTTTATCCAGCTATTAGTTGACAAATATTGTTGCTGCTCATAGTTCGTAGCACACTCCCTAAATGCCTTTGTGACACTCCAAAGGAAAATCTGCACAGCCTTTCATCATCTCCATGCAGTTCAAATTCATCTCCCTGAAACACTTAAATTCCCTTTTTATTTGCTAAACTGTTGGACTCCCACAGTAGCACGTAGATTCATTTTCAGACTTTGCTCTATTGAATGATGCCAAATAAAACTTAAAAGAGATGAGATTTCTCCAAAGTTTGTCCAAATTTATGCATGTACAACATACCTGTGTTAAAAATTCTTCTCTGACACACACACTCTTATTTCCTGGTTGTCCCCATGGGCTACAAAAGCATTCCATTGCCACTGTTGCCTTCAGCATGTTACATTCCACCATGGCTCTCCAATTTCTTAAATGAATTATATTTGGTGCAAATTATATTTGGTGCAAATAAAATGAACCCTGAAATAATTACATTGGCCATTGATGTGTTTGACTCCTCCCTTGGGCTCAGCCCGGTCATCTCCTACAGCTATTAGTCTTTTGCATACATGGATACCAAAAGAACAGTTTACAGATAGTCCCTATTTAGTGAACATAACTGGGACTGGCAACTTGATCATTAAATGAAGTGGTTGTTAAATGAAACTGCTGAGGATACTACTCAGCTTTCCTTTGCTTTACAGATCTTTTTCATCATAGCTGCAAACAAAGCAATCACTAAACAAGGTAGTCACTAAAGGAGGACTACTTTTATTTTAAAAATGAATGCATAGTAATATAAAGCCCATGTAAAGAGTTTTGGATCCAATGTAATTATTATGGTTGGTCACACAGTCAGATGTTTAGATTGTATCTGGCCTTTTTATCCAAATATTGAGTAATTCCCAAGCATCTGGGATAGGCAGTTGTTGCTTGATGGTGTTAATGATATTGTTGCAGGATATAAGCTGCTCTGAGTAAAGTTGCCTTTTGCAACTGACTGTTGGTGATTTTGTCAATGACAATTATTATCTGTTCACAAAAAATTGAAGTCACACCTATCAATTCTTTACCTGGTGTTGGCCTTCACATTAAGTCCTTCCCAAGGACAAGCAGGCAGAAGATTTGCAGAGTGCATCCATGAACACCAACAAGCAGTCAGAAGACATGATGAAAACTGCTTAATTTCTAACACATGGACAGACTTAACTATTTTTTTAAAGGAAGTAAGGAGCTTGAGCCCAAAGAAAAATGCATAGATTCCTTCCAAACTGCAGCAGAAAAATAGATCTGGAAGTCAAATTTGTGACAAGAGGGTAGTAAGTGTCCATTTCTATGCTCAAAAAATGGTTGCTTCCCCATTCTGGCAACAGGCAACCAGGTAGTATGTATAAGCTCTAGACATCTCCATAAGTAGAGTGTCATCCCTGACGTGAACCTGTCTGAGGCCATCTTGGAGGCTTCAGGGTTGCCACACAACAGAGGGAGGGGGGAAATATTTAGATGGGGGTTTGATAGCCAAAACAATAAAGTTTTCCTGTGGGAACCAAGGACATCCTCACAGGTGGCTGGCCAGAGGAGAAGTGAAGTAATTAGGCAACTGCCCAGCAACTGGATTGGACAATGTGACCAGTGACTTGGGGGAAAGGGGAAACTTTTACTTTTTAATTAGGTGAAAGCTGTGGGAACTTTAGAGTCGGCTTTCACTAGTTGTGTCAATATGATGTTTCCAATAAATTGTACTTTGAAGAATTCACCTGCTTCAGAGTTCTCTTTTCTATGGGGACATTACTTAGAACGCTGACATAAAGAGAACTGGGTTTGCATTTTGAGTTCAAAGAAGTTGTTTTATTGCTTCAAGTCACCCAGATGATAATATTGGAGTTCTGCAGGAGCATTTAAAACAAAACTTTTTTAAAAAATCTATCAGCTGCATGAACAGTAATGAATTTGATTTATGTATATTATTTCAGGGCAGTTCCTGACCTATACATTGGAAAAATTGGTTCTTTTTTCTTCTTGGAAACAATGGCTATCACATAATGCATTAATACGCTGACTCTATAAACCGCTTAGAGAGGGCTGTAAAGCACTGTGAAGCGGTATATAAGTCTAAGTACTAAGTCTAAGTGCTACATACTAATTTTTCCACGTTTTCATTTTGTGTTCCATAAATCATGTTAACAACCGCGAGTAACAACATAAAAAAGGAATATAAACTGAAATCAAAGAAATTTGAAAGACAAAGTGCTAGCCAAATAGGGGGGAGGGATATAAATCTTTAAGAAAGAGCAACCATGCAGGATATGAAATAATTTTGAATTATTTTAAAACTCCTAATTTAGGTGGGATAATACCAAAGGACACACTGACTAGAGTGGACAATGAAAAACCCTCCAGATAAACCACAATGCCTTAAGGTTCATGGTAGTCTTTTGTTTGAACATTTAAAATATTTATGAATTTTGAATCATACAATGCATTTTTAGACAAAGTAAAAGTACATTTTTTATTGTAATACAACAATGTAAATCTTGCAACATATAACAGAAGAACAAAGAATATAAAGGTATCTATAATTAGTTTGGCTGCAGAGTTATGAGTTCTCAGATACAAAGGTATGTATTAAACTTGTGCATAAACAGTAATTAAAAACAGGGCATGCTAGAGAAGGGATGTCATAACTGAAAAGTGTTGTTATTTTTGGAGTTTGTCACTTAAATAAATCTATTATATATTCCTCAGCTAAAAAACATTGAAACTTAGAACTAGAAGTCAAATTGGCAAAGGATATAGCATTACTTACAGACTGATGTGTCCTAGGATTTAAAATATATATACAGAGCAATTGTCCAATGTGGATAATTCTAAAAAAGGATGAAATTAAAACCTTGATTTTTTTTTAATTATAGCCAATCATGTAGTGAAAGCAACATTAAGTACTTACTACCAGTACTTAATTAAATACTAACTGCTGTTGGTTAACAACGGCAGAAATCAGTCCCAATAATGTTTTTGGCAAAATAAATCATTTTTTAAAAGTGAGATCAATCACTGAAATCAAATTCAGTACATTCTCAAGGGCTCCTAGTGATGAGAGAGAAAAAATGGGAATTTGAAATAGAGGGAACCCTTTCTGAACTTTCATGTATTATATTTGTCAGGAAAACTAATCATGGTAGAAACACAAATGACAGACTACCTGCTCTTGGAAGGACATTGCTAAAGCATTTTGAGACACACAAGGCAAATGCGTTGCCTAATGAAGAACAATGAAAAGGGATGCTCTATTAAGCTACTAATCACTAGCCTCTGTTTTTATTTTTTTGTTTTTTTAATACGGTTTGAAGGAGAAGTATAATGCAGAGGAGAACATTTTTTTTACTGATGTTCGAAGAAGCAAGGAGAACCATGAAAGGTCAAAAGCACAATGCAAGTTCAGAAGGTATAAAAGGTAACTGCAAGTAAAGTGAATTAGAGAAAAGTCAAATCTAGCTCTATTTCAATGATATACTTTTTTTGCTTTATATTTCAAATGTATTGATTTGTTTTTAATTTGTGGGGAACATGTAAGGTCTGGAGAAAAAAACTAGGAGGAATGTGTGAATTCGTCAAATCGCATACCATACCTTTGATATTTATTCTTTTCCACTGTTTTTATTTCGTGTTGTTTAGTTACTAAATTACTCAACAATCAATCAAGACCACCCTCTTCCTATGGCAGTTTGCAACAATGCAGTACTGCATCAAAAACGTATTCATAAATATTACATATTACCAACAATTTTAATTGAACCCAAGAGGCTACAGATTGAAAGTATCTATCAACAGGCAACGTGATATGAACTATTCAATTTTTAAAAAGGCAACAAGTGCATGTTTGAATCTAAAATGAAGCTATTCATAAACTTCTAAGGAGGAAATGCACTATAGTACACTATGATAGACCTTCTATACTATCCACCATGGCTGGTGGCTGATCTTAATAGCAGGACAGTGGATAGTTCACTTAGCAGGTGTGGTTACCACAATGCTGAAATCCCCCTCAGTCTTTGATTCCATTTGCATTCTACTTGCAAAGGTCCCTGATATTCTGTATACACAGGTTGTAGTCTCTAAATGTAAAACCATATTTCAATATTTTGTTTCCTAATCCCTATTTAAATATACACTACGGCCATTCCTTGACCCAATTATGTTCTGCAACCGCTTAGTTATGCACAGTGCATAGGCACCCACATACAATAATATAATTAAAATGTAAGGCAAGCTTCCCACCCATCCCGGATGCACCAGAGAAGAGAAAGAAGATCAAAAGCTCCAGATGCTCTAACTTGTTTCATTGGAGAAATTGCCAACCAAACCAGACATGAACAGAATATAATTAGGTTAGAAATAACAGGATCTTAGATCAAGATGAAGAATGATGAGCAAGTGGATGACTAAATATTTTAGCATTTCATTAATGAATGTCATCAGGATAACGGAACAGGATTTTATTTCCTCAAATAGCAACAAAAATGGAATGTGGCATAGAACATATAATTTTCTTGAAACCGAATGTATGCATTACCCTCTGGAAAAAAGAAAAGTCTGTCTTGCAACAACCATCTGGAACTGTTTAACTGAGTTCATGCCTTGCATTACAGTTATGCAGCTCACTTTTGATCTTATTAAAATTTGAACCTCAGGATTACAGTTTCTACACACAATATACAAACAGGCGCAAAAAAATGACGGCAACCTTTGCACAGGCACATTTCAATGTGTTTTTTTTTCTATTTGCTATTGCAAACTTGGTTTCTGTTTGGATTTGGGGATTTCATTTTTAATTTTGCATCACTAAAGCAACTAGACAGGAAAAAAAGAAGGTGATTAGATGAAAGGAGGCAGAATCATGGACAGAAGAAGTGATGCAGAGAAACTAAGACGCATGAGAAAACGTTTTCAAAAATAGCCTGTTTAGAAAGAGATGATTCTCAGGAAAATCACTAAAAATATTTGTAAATTTAAAAAAAGTACAATGTATTTTGCAAGTTGGTGTGAACAACAAAGCATTATTTTATACACATTTTAATTTTTAATATGTAAAGGTTATATATGCAAAAAATACGAAGTTGAATTACAAGCACAATATTCCTATTTAATACTTTGCCTAATTACTTGAATAATTTACATACTATTTATGTATAGATGGACATAGAGAAGAAAAATCCAATATCTGTTCGACATTTTTTCCAAAAATAGATTTTTTACTCAGGCTTCTATGAAATTTCTACTCCACTGTGGCTTAAGCGGGCGTAAAGAAGCAAAATACTACAAGGTGAAAAAGATCCAATATTCTATGTTCCGATACTCCAATGTTTTAACATTCTCAGCCATTCCTCTCTGTATAGTTACTGGCTGTTTAGTAACTGCAGCAAAGGGCCTAACACAACAGCTAGATTGCTCAATGTAAGACTGTACTTGTAACACTGAATGTTTTGAAGTGTACATTTAGACAACAATACGTATCTATGTTCTATTGGGAATTTGAAAGGCCCTAAACTGCTCTGATCAGGTTATTCAAGCAACCATTTTCCTCAAAACAAGTCTTTCGTTGTTGCACAAAAAAAAGCCTTATGGTGCCACAGCTGACTTCTAAGAATGCACAGAAAGTCATTCTCTCTTGTGGCATCCACTGTGTGATGTTATCCTCCCTGAAATTAAAGACATTTAATAATGAATGCTCTCATCAATTAAATATGTTTGTGACATTTTTCTATCAGTTTTATCAGCTATCCTGAATAGTTTCAACCTTGCAGAATTTTGATATTTGTTCTTATAGATATTTGTTTGTATCTTTAATTGTACTTATTATTGTTGTAAAATATTTTATACTTTAGATTATTTTACAGTACAATGACACCTTGGTACTCATCATTAATTGGTACCAGGGAGAACAGTGAGTATTAAAAACTATGAGTACCAAACAATTTTTCCCCGTAAGGAATAATGTAGAGAATCACAAAACAGCCAATACTAACAAGTTCTAGCTTGTGAACTGAGAACCAAGATAAAATGTTCCCTGAGTACCAAATTCAAAGCAGTTGAGTACCAAGATACCACTATAAACTTTTTTGGTTAAAGTCAAGTAACACTCGGTGAAACATCATACCTTCCTTCAATCTAGCAGGTTATTCATCTCAGGTTTTGAATTTTTTTATCTGAATAATTCTAGAAAAACCAGACCCGATATTTGGATTAGACAACCAGGTTCCTCAGGTTTTCACCTGTTTTACTTGTCTTACAAGCTGAAGGTCTTAGTTTAAAAATGGGTTAGACATCTCACCGTCATCTCTGTGCAGGCATCTGTCTCCTTACACTCTATCATCTAACACTTGCAACTGCTTTCCTCCTCTGCTTTCTCCGTTCTCAGTACATTCAGTGTGAACACAAATACTGTGGAGTCCATAGTGTTCTCTGAGCTTGTTTTCTGCAGGCATTTCTTTACCTATCTAGGTAACATCTTTAGTGCTAGAAAGGAGCGGGCTTTGTTCTCTGTATAAAAATAGCTTTCCTTGCCAGCATTGATTGGAGTGCTATTTTCTACTTGGTAGTTCCTTGGTTAGGCTGTTGTTTACTGCTCACCTAAGTAGGTAATGAAACATCTGCAGGAAAACAATAAAGCTCAGACAGCATCAAGGACTCCATAGTTCAACACTGAGCTACATATATTCTCTTCTACGGTACCACAAATACTATGTTTTGTGGGATTTGGGGTTATATAGAGAGCTACCCTCAAAATAAATTCAAAATTCAAATAACATCATGAAAATAAAGTAAAACATAATGAAAAGCAACAGGCAGGAACCACAATAACACAATCCTTTATATCTCTACTAAGAGAGAGGTCTCACTGAATTTAATAGATCATACTCACCAGGGGTGGGTTTTAACTTATCTTGCCACTGGTTCGCTGCCTCCCGTGCACCAGGGGCGCGCGCATGCGCAGTAGAAAAAAATTCCAAAAAATTCCCCTCCAAAAAAAAGGCCGGAAACAAGATGGCGACACATGCGCAGGAAAAAGTCGGAAACTCAGCTTCTGCGCATGCGCAGAATAATTTAAAAAAAAAACATTTCCCCCAAAAAATAAAAATAAAATAAAAAGATGGTGGCATCCACGGACCAGAACCGGCTCTGTGACGTCATCAGCAGCTTACTACCTACTCGATAGAACCGGTCCAAACTGGTAGGAACCCACCTCTGATACTCACCCAAAGATGATATGGACTTCATAAAGCACTGGGAACCTAAGAAGACAAAAAGCATGCCTGGTTTTTTTTTAAAAAGTCTTTATGAGAGAAAAGCATGTTCCATAATGTTTATATGGTTGCTTTAAAAATGATATATACACACACACACAGTCATTCATGCCCTTACATACTAAAGCTACACTAAAGCACATAAATCAAGGTAAGGCTGATGAAAAAAGTGTACTTTACAAATAAAAATTAATAAAATTATATGAGATACTCAATATATATAAATGCAGGGGAAATTGTTCATATTTTTGACCTGCATTGGGAAAAAATAGAGGACATTCTAGGAAGTTTTAAAGACAGTCTTACAACCTATTTACTGAACAAACCAACAAACCTCTTCAGCTTCAATGCAGTCAGCCCTGTTATCTTCTTACTGAATAGTGCCACCCAAAGGATCATTTGCAACATAAATTCACCTACAGTGCATAACAAAGTGATGTTATATTCTAAGAAAACATTTATCAAGCTTGGAGGGCACCAGAGTGGAAAAAGATATTCCAAAATAAATTTTATATGGAGCACTGAATGATCAAAATGTTACCATGATTAATGTCAGTATACTGTATTCACAATGCAATCAGAGAATATATATTTTGCCTGCAAAAGGTCTAAGGTTCAGTTCTGGCATCTCAGAAAAAAACGGGGGAAATATTATGGTAGAGGAAAATCCTTTTGCAGTACTGCAAATAATGAACAAATAACCCAAAAATCATGTCTGTAAATAGCTGGAAAGGAACCATTATAAAATGGAAAGAAAGCATGATTTGGGGAAAAGGGAAGCCTAGGGAAAAAAGACATTTTCATCTCAGCCTTGTGATACTGGTTATAATGACCCAGGGAATGAAATGATATTTCTTCTACAGCTATGAAATTGGGGGGGGGGGAAATAGATAGATTGAGATACAAGATTTTATATTGGAAATCCACCCACAAAAATCACTTCCTCTTTTAGAATCAACAAGTGTTATTAGCAAATGCTGGGAGGAGGCACCAAATTGTGGAAATTAGTCACCTTCAAGTGTTGTAAATGATGGACGGAAGTCTTTCAAAGGGATATTTTGCTCAAATCTTCATCAAAGCAAGTTTTCCTTCAAAGTTCTACACAATTCTAATGGCTACTAGGCAATGGTGAAATCCAATTTTTTTTACTACCGGTTCTATGGGCATGGCTTGGTGGGCGTGGTTTGGCTTGGTGGGGGTGGCAGGGGAAGGATACTGCAAAGTCCCCATTCCCTCCCCACACTTGAGGGAAGGATATTACAAAATCTCCATTTCCACCCCACTCTGGAGCCAGTCAGAGGTGGTATTTGCCGGTTCTCCAAACTACTCAAAATTTCCACTATGGGTTCTCCAAACTACTCAAAATTTCTTCCTGTCAGGACCTGCTGGATTTCACCCCTGCTACTAGGGTATATTGCCTGTGACGTCCTCTCCTCCTCCTCCTCCTCAACAGCATCAGCATCTTCATCCTCATATGGAAACACTGAGGCATAAAGGTATGATTAGTGGACATAACCCATTTCCCCTTGTCTGTTCAATATATATACAGAGAGACAGTGTTTGAAGCCTTATGGTAACAATCAAAGGCATATGAGTTGGTGTTTCTGTGCCTGAAATATGCAGCAATTTGTGAAAGGCTGACCTTACAGAACATGGAAAGGAGATGTGTAAGTCCCCATTTGTCTCAGATCAGTAATCTGAACTGGGACCGACTGCTTTGATAGTTAAGGCCGCTATCTGTTCCAACCTTTGCTGACAGCCTTTTAGTTAAAGATACCAAATATTGATTCTGGTACTTTTGGTGTTCCATTGAAGTGCAGTCTGTTCCCAACTGAGGGAACATACAAGACATATTGATTTTCTATTAAAAAGTCAGGCCAATTGCTTTGTAAAACAGAACAAAAAAGATTCAACTGATGAGCCACTAAGTTTTCTTAAAGAAAATTGCTTCATAAAATAATAAAAATAAATGTACAGATTATCCCCGGGACACCTTTACAAATTAATTACTTAATATTTTCTCTAATGTGTCATTATTTAGTGTTTTTTTTTAAAAAGCTTCTTTTAACAGAAACAAACAAAAAATGTTAAGCTTAAAGCTCCTCAAGGAATTGTCCCTCATGAATGATAAAAGATCAAAACTTCAAATTAAAGATATCAAAAGGTTGTCCTTCATTTCAAATCAGCTTGAAGGTCTTAAAAAAAAGACAAAATGACTACAAAACGAAGCCATTGTGCAGCAAAGTGCAGCACTACCCAAAACAATTTTATGCAATCCATTTTTGAGTTACTCTTCCATTTTTGATCCAAATGTTCAAAAGAAACAGGCAATTTAAAATGTCATTGCAACAGAACTAAGATTTAACTGACTCATGGCCATAAATGATGTATTCACAACTGCATTCAAAATACTGAAAATGTACAGGAGAAAAATAGAGAGGGAGAGGGGAAAATGGAAAATATATCTCTTTCTTCTCATAGCTGTGATTCAGACTTTTTCTTTTCTTTTTTTTTATTTAATTTTTCCATTTTTATAATTTACATAACAGCAAACATTTTTCTTTTTTTTAACAGTACTGTGTCATATGTCTGTTACAGTTATTTACATTTAGTTCTATACATTTTTCTTTCTCTGTTCTAACCAATTATACCACTTATCCCACACCTCATAAAATTCTGATTCTTACTTGCCGTTCATTTCTAACGTCAGCACATTCTAATATCTTATGCATAATCATCTCGTTGGTTGGTATATTTTCAAATTTTCAACATTGAGCATAAACAATTTGTGCTGCTGTTATTATGTGTAAAATGGTGTATTGGAGTTGTTTCTTTATCTTTTGATTAATTATTCCTAATAAAAATAGTTCCGCTTTAAATTCAGTTTGTTCTCCTGTTATCTCGTGTAGCCATCTACTTATCTGTTCCTAATGTTTCTTTGCTTTAGGGCATTGCCACCACATATAATAAAACGTTCCATCCTTATTTTTACACTTCCAGCAGTCCGGTTTCATATTTGTGTACATTTTGGCCTCCGGTGTTAAATGTCACCTATAAAGTATTTTGAATTGATTTTCTTTATATCAAATTTATTTCAAAGCCCAATAACTCTTGACAATATTGTTTTCAGTTTACTGTTCCATAAAGACATCTGTGAACACTCATTACACACATTGTATTTCATTAATTATGATTTTGATTTATTAATTAATATTAACCTATTTAATATTAATATATTTAATACAATTATACTGTATATGCTATGCTTTGCTACGCTATGCTACGTTACGTTACGTTACGTTACGTTACGTTATATTATAAAATATAATATAGTGGAAAGACTTTCCTCCGGAAGTTGTGGTTACTCCAACATTGGATGTTTTTAAGAAGAAATTGGAGCAACCATTTGTCTGCAATGATATAGGGTTTCCTGCTTGACAGGGGATTGGACTAGAAGATTTCCAAGGTCCCTTCCAGCTTTGTTATTCTGTTATTTTGTAGTGATTTTTCCAGCTTTCCTGGACTAAGAACAATATTCTCCCTCAGTAAACCATCTCTTTCAACAGTACAGTTGATAAGCTAAATAATCATAAGGAGTATATCTGCGAGAGTTCCAGATATTTAAATACATGGAAGCTGCCAGAATTAATAATGGAGATTTACATCCTGCTCCAAGAGGAGCATAACATAAATTTTAATATATCCCAAGCACAGATGTATGCAAATCAGCCGGCATTACAAATGCTTGATTTTGCTTTACATGCTATTTTCTTCTTCTAGAAGAGAAGCACCGATTAATCTGATTTTTAGAAATATCAAAATAAATTATAAACACAATTGGCTTCATTTGTATTATTCTAAATCCTTACAGACCATAGTCCTTTATTGACCAGAGCTTACAGTAATAGACAAATGTTATACCGAACTGAAGAACAAACGGTTGATTTATTGCTTCCAATATCTAAATCTATACATGAATTCTGCTTAGGTAAAGAATACAGCTCGTCAAATATTTACTTGTCTAAAAGGCACAAGTACCTTATGGTCTAGCATTCTGAAGATGAAGAAAACATCCTTATGATAGAAATAGAAATCCAAGCTCAGAAAATTTCTTCTTTACTACGATAAAATCAAATTTCCAAAATAGATTGGGGCAAGTAAAATATATTTGCACTGGACTGATAAAGTTAAAGTTTTCCTGACACACACACACCCACTTCCCATCTTGGAGTATATATTATTGGGGGGGGACCAGAATGGCTTAATTACTCTGCAGCTAGGAAGCATATTGCAATTTGAGAGCATGTAAAGGTGCACTCTAAAAATAGATGACATTTACCTGTCTGCAAAATGGCTGCCCTAGTGGCTATGGCAAATCATAAAATATCCAGTTACCAAAAGGTAATCTAGATGACTGAGAACACTATTATCTTAGCCAAAGTATAGAGGGAAAGGAAGATGTCCTTGATGAGATAGGAGAGTTCCATTACCAAAGCTACATCTTAGACAAATAGCCCTCTAATTCACATCAGTATAAGCGGGGAGGGAGGTAAAGCATAATCAATCTTGCAAGATTCGGTTACTATAGTCCATCTTAGCTGAGGTACCTAAGCTGAGTTTTAGACTTCCGTGGAGTTTATCCCTTGGTCTATATAATGGAGATAACATAAAGGCTTTCTTGCAAGAAAATAGGATGCCAGAATCTGGTGCTTTGCTTGTTAGTATGTCAGACTTTTTTTTTTAAACTGTCAATTTTTAAACTTTCTTAATGACTGGGAAACCAATAAGAAATAGGTTGAAGGGGAAAACTTTGTGTAAATTATTATATCTTTTATAGATTTTTTGAATGCAACATACCTTTGCCACTGAAAGTTACCAATTACTCCATATGAACTTTAGGGGACTCAAAGGTAATAAAATACCTTTTATATTCTACTAAATAATTATTAAATTCGTCTAACTTGTGACAGTGTGGAAAAGTAGTCATATCTTTAGATTCCGTAATTGGTTATGCCATCTTTAATAGTAAATGTACTGATACTTAATATGTAAACTACATTCACTATCAAACCTCTGAGATGCCCCTTCTTATGTGTAAATATGTAAACTAAAGTGCCCTTGTAAGAAAATATTTACAGCAAACTAAATTGAATCCGAATGTTGAGAGGAAGAAAAATCATTCAAGAACCTGTAGTCCAGTAATGCAAATTGTTTATATTCACTGGCCATATCTCAGAGACATTATGGCTAGCATGCTGATCTAAGAAAGGAGATGACAGATAGATAGATAGATAGATAGATAGATAGATAGATAGATAGATAGATAGATAGATAGATAGATAGATAG